>JALBCR010000775.1:0-66041 GCA_030710515.1 Abscondita cerata | reverse complement strand
TCATTGTACTTCGTTCAGTTACGTATGCTCAGTTTTGAAGTTGTATTCTTTTCGAGCGATGTAAAACTTCCAGCATGCTAAAAGTGACCATGGTACAGTTCGTGGACGTCATTGATCGAATATTTCTAAAAAACTTTCACAAGTTTGGCTATTACACAGAAAGGGTAGAAACAGCTGGGGATTATTTTCTTCTCTTAATTTGATTATAAGATTTATTATTGCGTGAGCATTTATTTCCAATGCATAGATAGGCATTAGCTGTAATAAAATTATCCATTTTAAATTTCTTTGTTCGTTTTAATTAAAGATTTCCAGACTCTAAAGAAAAAATTAGCTTCCCATATCTTGATAATTCTCATAACAGGAGTTAAATCGGCAACATTGAATGCTTGGATAACATTCTTGATCATATCGAGATATGTGGCTGTACCAAGAGCTTGTCTTTCTCGTAATATATTAACAACATTTGTTGTGATAATTTTCTCAACAGTTCTGTAATTCATTCGATCCTTTATGTCTAGGTCTGATTTACATAACAGATGAACTGCTTTGGGTACTTCCTCTATTAGAGAATATAAATCGTTCACTCTTATCAAATTGCTTCCCAACCGTAGTTCTTTTCCATTTTGACTAGTTTTTACGAGAGTTTTAATAACCGATTTCTTAACTTGGTAGCAATAGTATGGTATCTTGGACAGGTACCGAGGATATACACGAAGAAGCGAACCATTTCCACTTATGGTCAGTAACACCTAATTTTATATGATGTCGCATGGCTTTCAACAATCTTGTATCTCCGTCACCAGACATGCCCACAATATGTATATTATATTTTCGAGCTTCTTCAGCAATAAATTTCCAACGCTGAATAACATGTGCTGCCTTAAATTTATTATCCGTGCCAAAAAGTGCTAAACAAAACGATGGAGCATTCTTTTGAAGTGGTTGTGCCATAATTGCATATAGCAATTTAGAAGCTTTTTGAGTTTGAAAATATTTTCTAATGCTATTTTCATCTACGGCTGGAAAACTTCTTGTAATTGGAACTCCATTCTTGTTTAGTGGAAGAACAAAGCCAACTATCTGATCTGTACTTGGATCGTATTGTATTCGACCTGTGATGCCTGTTGCATCTTCACTGATCCATACATTTCTTTCAAGATTATTAGTGGTCAAGAAGTCACTTAACTTTTCAAAATTGATTTCACCTTCTAAAGGCAAATATCCGTTGCTCCTAATAGTATCCAAAACTGTTGTAACTGCGGGAAGTGGCAGATTGGCTGATAAAGTTTTGTAGGTGGATCTTCCACCAACGATAAACAAATATGAAGCAAATAATTTTAATGCATGCTCGTAACAGTTTCGTTTATGAGTTTCGTTTTTACATTCTGCTTTATAAAGCATGTTCAGCAAGTTATGAGCGGACATCGAAGTTGAAGTATATTCGAAACTTTCATTTTTTCGGCCGTAATTTCGAAAGATTCGCAAAACCACATTTTCTTTTAGAATTAAAATCAATTTTGTTCAATACTGTTACATATGAGTCTAAAGTAGGCACTTTTGCTATGTCTTTGAAGCAAACGTTGTTTTCTTTGGCTTCTCGAATATTTCAAATCACGCCACTTACTGTGGCTGTAGGGCTGTAAGGTAGGACAAAAAACTTTGTTCGAGACTTTGTTGTTGGAACCGCTGCGTTGAAGCGCCCTACACTCTAGTTCATCAACGCAGCGTTTGGTTCCCCCAAAGCTGAATCGCGTATGTGCTTAATGGTTCATTATCAGAATCATCATTTTCAAGTGAAACATTACATGACAACGTTTGTTCATCAGCAGAAACCTCTTCTGTTTGTAATTTGTCTGGAAGTTCATTATTTCGTGATTCCTTCATCTCAGGTTCTAAGTCACTTGTATAAAGTTTACACCGAGGTTTACACACTTTGGGAGGAGGAGGTAAGATTTCAGAATCTTCACTCTTTTCAGTAGGTGAACTTTCCGAGAAATTTTCATTACTTGGATGTCGTCGAGGATTTACTATAATGTGACTTAAAATGGATATTTGTTTCTTCTCTTTATTTTGAAACATCTTGGTTTTGGTTGGTTGTTTCTTGTAATGTGTTCGTATGTGACGTACGAAATTTGAGATTATCCATCGTTTTCCAGTCTTTAACGATGCAGTAACTATGGTAATATATGAATTTTCTGTACACAGAGCACACCTAATTTTGCTGAGTCATTTCCCAAAATAATATCAGACTGATTCATCTCTAATATTTTTTCAGTATTTGAAGTCGACCAAAGAGATTTGCAGATGAGAGCTACTCGTAGTTGGAACATCTGAGGGAACATCACTGTTACTTATTTCATTACGTATGCATGTTTTAAGAAGCTGAAGTATTTTATCCCTTTCGCCAATATCGTTTTGAGTAACAATTTGTCGAGTCATTTGTGCATTGCTCTTAGTTGAATTATATGGATTTCTGCAACCATTTTGATCTGCAACACCCCGAGCAATGCCTTTTTCTTTATGAGAAAAATGTGATTATTCTTAAGTGATAATTTTTAATGCTAAAAATTAACTTCTTGTGGCCTGGCAAAATTTTAAATTTTTTTGGATTGCTATGATATATTCCATAAAAATCTTCTTTAAAAGAATTTTTGGGTATTAAGATTTCCATATCTTCCTTGGCAAATTCTTCCATTGACTTTACATCCTCTTGCTTCGATGAGTTTTAGTGAACATGCATTGTCAAACCCGGAAATTTCAATAAATTTACAAGATATTTTGGAAAAGAGCACTTTAATCCATTTTCAGAGTTGATGCCAAAATTCTGCGGGCTGAGCTTGAGTTGAAACGTCTTTTGCAGTTGCCTCTAGTGATTCATCTCTCTCCTGCATAAAACAATCCTAATCAACCTATTTGTAGTGTCTAAACACCCCTCCCCAAATTGCATCGAAAAAATTTTTACAGAACAAAATCTTACATTAAAACTTTCATTTGTATTTGCTTGGTCGAATCTCCTCCGAAAAAAAATTCTAGCTAGCCCCTGTGGGTTTGTATTTCATGTTTGAAAAATAAGAAATTAAAGTAAAATATCTGTAGACAAAATTAAAATGCTGATATGTTCGACGCCATGTTAAAAAATGATGATTTATAAATCTCCTTTGTAAACAAACCACGAGTAACTAAGATAAAAGAGAATCGACCGTTCCCACGAAAAATGAAAATGAAAAATAAAAAGAACCGAGCATACAACACTTGTTTGTACGGATATTCTATTTGACCTTGCTTTTTAACAATAACTTAAACTGACGAAGAATAAAAAAGAAAGCTAGTACTTACTGTGCTTTTCTCCTCGCTTTTCTCCATTTTACACTTTTAACGAACCTTCATGTGATTATAACTGAACTAAAGCTCACAGACTGTAACTGTGAAACTGTGCAAAATGCAAGGAAGCAAAATGCAGGGCGGAAATAAATTGATTGGTTATATGAAGGCCAAGGCACGTGAAGAATACGCAAAGAATACGCAAGGAATACTAGAATACGGGAAAGTACGTATGAATTTCCTAAGAATCAAGATGAATATATAAGAATACGTGCGAATACGAAAATACATAACGGAATTCTTCAGAATACAGTAAATATATGTCAAATGTACACCCTGATTACATAATCCGTTAACCCCTCCGACCCTACCTATAAGAAAACTACTTATCCTAACTTGTATAAATCTGCTTTGGCATTGACCTGGAGCGCCTCCCTGTTGTGGACACAGAATCTCTTAACGACATCTACCTAGGTTATAATAAGGAACAGGAAAACAAGGTTAGCATCTTGAACTAAATAAAAGGCTTATCTGGGCTTTAGCAAAATAATTACTTTATTTTTTTATCATTACTAACGGTGGAGGAGATTCACTTTTAGAAAATTGAGAGGAAAACCTCCCAAAACTCTCGTAATTTACTTAAGCCAAATCAGGTTGTCGTGACCCACACCGAAAGTATTCAAAACAGAAAATGATTATAAAACGTATTTCATTTATGTCATTTAAAGTATATGGTAAATTGACTAGTTATTTTGGAGGAAAACGACAGGTCCAAACACTATTGATCTGGACTGATCTGTCCGGAAATCAGAGAACACCTCATATCTAAGAAAAGAAACAAACGTTTATATCGTTATGCAACTGGGTTTGACTCTTTCTCGGTTCAGAATATGGTTTACTCACGAATACACACATATAAATCATACATGTAAATCATAAAAGCATATAAATCATGTAGACGTCGGTCATGGGAACATCCACAGGCACAAAACAGAACATGTCATCACAAGATTTATAGTGAGCAAACACATAACAGCTTAGAGTTTGCTTGCAGTGGCTGTAATACTAGAGTACAGTCTGTTTCATCATATTATCATTCTCCTTTGAGTTTTGCACGTATACGCTTCGACCATCAATTCAATAATTTACTGATGGTAAAAGTACATTACCGTATTACCGTAACATCAATAGCAATTCTTACAACACACAGTTATGGAAAAGTTCCCCTGAATGCAAACACGCTGAAACTCCTCACTCTGTGGTGAGCATAAATAATAAGATAGTCTTGGTCGCAAGAGGATGCAATCACTGTATAGTGATGTAACATACATCAAGTGATACACAAAGCTCGATACACATACTGTACTCAATCAGCAAATAAGAAGGGAGGGGTGTACTGCCACCGGTTATCTAAACCACTCACCACGGTTCCACGCTCGGTTCGAAGCCGCTCTTCCCCGACGAATAGATAGAAAAGTTTGGTCGTAATACTCGCCTCGGTTCCACGCTCGGCACGAAGCCGCGCTTCCCGACGAATATATAAAGTCTTGTTGTCAGTAACCACCTCGGTTCCACGCTCGGCTCAAAGCCACGTTTCCCCGACGAATATATAAAGTCACGTTGTAAATACTCGCCTCGGTTCCACGCTCGGCGCAAGGCAAATATATAAAGAAAGGAAAATTGGTATTCGTCGTTGTCGTACATGATTACAAATATGTGTACCTCCACTGTGACAAATGACTCTCATTGTCACGTAACGTATTGCGAATTACTGTAAACTTAAACAAACAGTGTGGCATGAACTGGACAACCAAGCTATTGTTCTTTAAAACAAATCGGCTGTCTGTCTGAGCATCGCGAGCAGTACAGCAGACGCCCAGTCTACATGCTTCTGACAAACTGTAAACGACCTAAACGAGCAAGAAAACCTATCACGTGCACGCACCACTCGTAACACCTACAACTCAAATATCAAACATAGTCATTCAACGCGTCAGAATGTCCCAGCGTAACTTTGGTATAGGAGCCTACCATAACAGTCACTTCGCCCCCATATTTCGCCGCTCCAGGCAGGGTATTTCGCCTGTGATACGGTATGCTAGCGACAACATCTCACTTACTCTGTTCCACATTCGTGGAAGTGCTAACTGCTTTATAGTCTTCCATACCTACAAACGATTTCTTCTAGAATTTTTTCAAATTCTATATGTTCTTTCAAATTATAATTACAAAATTGCTTGGCGGTTGTTGTAATCGATCAAGTAATTTTACATGGGATTCAAACTCTACAGTCTACACGAACTACTTTCGGATGGTGGCAAAACCGACGAAAACAAAAACGATTAATCGTTTTTGGAAAAAATCAATTAACCGAAAAAATCGATTTTTAAAAATCGATTTTGGAATCAGTTTTAAAAATCAATTTTTAAAACCGTTTTCTAAATCGTTTTCTACATCGATTTTAAAACCGTTTTGAAACGGTTTTTTAAAATCGATTTTTAAATTTTTAACTCAAAAAGAATTTATATACAGGGTGTTTCATTAATCAGTACAGAAAATGAAACTGGAGATTTCGCAAATTTAAAGGGGGTTTAACATAAAAAAACATTTCATAAAGCCTCCCCTGAAGAGTTACAGCCCTTAAAGATGTGTAAAAATTCACATTAATCGATTTTTTTTTCTGAAATGACTTGAAATAAAAAAGAAATCTAAACATTCAAATACTACTACCAAAAGCCTCCATAATTTTATAATTTTATTCACCCTTGTTCTCTGTAAGGGGTGAGAAAATTGTTAATATTGTGATGTCAAACTTGCATAGGCAACTTGTTATTAATAAAAAATTCTGCAAGTCCGCTTAATTTTTTTTTGTAAAGAAGTACATGAGTTTACGTAAAATTTTTAAGAGACAAAAAGTTTTTAATTGAATTGGCCTTCCAAAATCTGAATTTTTAAATTGAAAAAAAAATTTAGTTAAAAAGTTCTGGTAAAAAAACTCTAAGGGGTAATAAGACTCACCCCTTGCAGAGAACAAGGGTGAATAAAATTATGAAATTATGGAGGCTTCTTGGTAGTAGTATTTGAATGTTTAGATTTCTTTTTTTTATATCAAGTCATTTCAGAAAAAAATCGATAAATGTGAATTTTTTACACATCTTTAAGGGGCTGTAACTCTTCAGGGAAGGCTTTAGAGAAATTTTTTTATGTTAAACCCCCTTTAAATTTTGGAAGGAATCTCCAGTTTCATTTTCTGTACTGATTAATGAAACACCCTGTATAATTGTTTACCAAAATCTGCAGTAATAATTTTGTCATAATCTTTTATAAAAACAAGCTTAATAAAATATGGGATTTTATGAAAACATTAATAAACATGTCGCAGTTGCGGTAGTACCGGAAGTAACCATTAACTTTCTTATTTTAAATAGAAACCCCTATTTTTATTTGGTCTTAACTAATACAATTTTTGTTAAGATCTTTGCAAATTTAACTGCTTAAGCCGTTTCAATTTAAATCCAGATCCATTTAGTTTTAAAATGTTTAAAAAGTAATTCAACCTCTACCCTTCGAGCAGCTGATTTCTTAGTAATTAATATAATATATTGTAGTGGTTGCCCCATTAATGTTAATACTGTGAATAATAATAGAAGTAAGTGTAACGATATTAACAAAATAATTTAAAATATTCCAGGTTGTATGTATGTTATAAAACAATAAATATTTGTGAATTTGTTTAATTAATTGTAAAAACGTCGTTTATAAGTTTTTCTCGTTATTTATCTTACTTTGTAAAAAGGCTCTTTTTACAGTTTTTTACATTTACTAAACCGACGATGTACAAAGCAGGTACTCGTACTAATAAACCAATGACAGTTTTATGCTGACAAGTGTTCCTTGAAGGATATTCAAATATATCTAGTTAACAATAAGAGGATTAAAATAGTTAGTTCTTAGTTTATCGGTGCAACAGGTAAAATTTGTCAATGTTAGAAATATAAAGTCTGTATACTATTGGCGCGGAGTAATAAATCATAATTGCTTGAAATAATTCTTTATTTTCTTGTGAAAGCGGTACTTCTACGGTTAAGTAAAAACCAATAAATTCTAACAAAAATACGATCATTGTGCCGCTCTTGCAGCATATCGACCCATCTAGGGTCTGAGAACAATAGTTTAATCTGTAAACACGTTGCCATCAGCCCAGGTACTGACGAAACGAGAATCATAGCCGTAGATGTGGGTATTATACCAAGATACAAAAATAATGGTATATAATACGTAAGAAGTAAAATTAGTAGATTCCACAAAGTAAGGATTGAAACAATAAAAGAAACCACATAATAATTCATATCAAGGTAGATTTTACTATTATAATATATTTACCTACTAAAAATATGATTTTCCAAACGTATCAGGTACCTACGCCACTGCAATACGGGAGATTCGATAATTCTGACAGGTTTATTACTCCGCGCCAATAGTATACTGAGTATAGGTTATTTTAACATTCTTTTATTGTTTCCTTTAGAGGTCGATAATAAAAGAAAATATTGCATTAATGTTTGGTAAAGTTATTAATCCATATAAGCTTGTTAAATAATCCTACATTTTGGCCCAAACCTTTAAGAGAGAACTAACCGCAAGAAATAGCCCCCATAAGGCTCATGACATGATGATTTCATTATTTCCTCAAATAATGCCCCAGGAGTCATAATTACTCGAGCCGGGCCTCTGCGCTAAGGTATCAAAAGTTCGATCGTTTGGTCGCTTAAATGACATTTTAGACATTGACGTCAGCCCACATTTTTCGGTCAGCTGGCAGTTTTTATTCCGTGCTTTTTTTCCGAATTTTTTAAAAAATATACTAACAGCATTTAAATTCGCCATTATAATGGATAAAAAACCAGTTGGGAATGCGCAAGCTTGCATTGCCGGGATGAACAAAAGAACTGCTTATTTAGCTTAAAAATTTATAAAATTTTTTTAAAATTTTTCGGGGGCCGATTTGACCACTTTGCCGATGAGATAGACAAAAAATGATCGAAGCAAAAAATGTCTTAGATTTTGATGTTCTATAGGAATCTGAAAGAAAATTTTCAAAAATGTCAACAGGAAAAAAGCTACGGACATCCAGACAGACAGACTTTGTGAATTCATAAGATGTACTTTTTGTTCATCGAACATCATTTCAAGAACCGATTAAAAAATTCACTCAAAACCCCATGTATAAAGTCGACTTTAAAAACTGTTTTCTAAATCGATTTTAAGAAGTGACTTAAAAACCGATTTTAACAATCGACTTAAAACCAATTTAAAATTGACGTTCAAAACCGATTTTAAAAAATCTATTTCGAAAGTCGATTATATAAATTGATTAACCGATTATTCGGTTTTCGAATTTTCTGAAAACCGCGATTAATCCGGGTAATCAATTTTTGTTGCCACCTGCATTGGCAGTACACTTAATTCTATTTTATACGAATTTGATTTAACACAGATGGTTTCTCTTTTTACAAAACCTCTTTTGATGTAACACGATGCAAAAAATCTAAGAAAATTTTGATTTACTTTTATCATTTTATTTTCTGCCAAAATGAAATGTGTAATACCATAGCATGGTATAATAATTTAGAAAGTATGTAAGCGATGACGACATCTGTATTCAAAATTATGTATTATTGCGTAAAGATCGAGATAGTCGTGCTGGCAGTGTTGCAATATATACAGGGTGGCCTATTAGTGTGAGAAGGTGGATATCTCGGAAAATATTGGAGTTAAAAAAATCTTTTGCAATGAAAGTTGTGTAAATCAATGAGCTGCACACTAATAAGCTACTCTGTATAATGTTATCTTACAACTTAGTTCAACTTTTCTTTTCCAATTCACTCGCATCATTCTAGATCTTTTGTTTCTTTTCGAGAGCAGCTAAAATGTAAATGGTATTCCGATTTACGTTTCCTCTTATCACCCAAAGCACCTCACGAATGCAGCGAAATAATAATAATCACAATTGGATGAAAATCATAATGATCTATTAAGAAACTGAACGATATGTATAATTTAATTTTCTAGAAGTGCTTCTAGAAATTTTGATTATTCGATATATATAACAACGATAATAATACGTAGTAGATACGTAGATACTTTGATTTACCTTGAAAAAGTCGCACTTGCATTAGCAAAATTTAAGAACTGAGTAAGTATACCTTTATCGTCTCAAACATGAAATAAAAAACACTGGATTTCCTAATAATGCAATTACTATATTGTAGCATTTACTTCCCTTATTGAATCAGCATCAGGTGAAATTCGCTGTATGTACTACCATTGAGTAAAAAGTTATTTTATAATCAATGGTAACTACTACCATTGAGTAACTTTATAATCAATGGTACTACTATAAATACATAAATACAAATCTAAGTTTCCGTATATACAAAATTTTTAATTCATAAAACGGTAACCAAAACTGAAGTCAATGAACAACGGATAAGTGCAAAATGCCACCCTTGACCTTGATGGTGTTTGCACTAATTTGTATTGTAATACCGTTGATGCAATCCGACAGATAGTAGACAAATTAAAAATTTAGTTATTGCATCAACCACCACCACAAACGACTCCAAAGTGATGGACGATTCGACGGAAATTTTAGTCGACAGTATTTAGAGTTTTATGTGATATATTTAAATATTGGAAATATTCTCTTATTGTCGTAAAATTAAACCTTGAAGTATGATTCTATTTGCGCCTAGTGGGATCAGATTTTCCGAACACTTGTAATTGATTTGTGCCTTAATTAGGTCGCTGTCATAAAATCAAAATAGTTTACCTTATTGTCACAACTTTAAATATTGACTTGGTTAACTAAAATTTAAATATAAAACTTTTACAATTGTTAATAGCTCTAAAACGTAACCCTTATAAAAATCTATTATAAATAGGCCTCAACTATACTTTATGCTCACCCTTAAGGCGTTAATTTTCGAAATACTGCAATGGTAACAGCAAAAACATTAAAATTGAATAAGTTTTTAGTGCCTTTGAACGGAGATATTCAATGTTTTATTAAACTTGCGCCGTACGTAGAAATGTATTTTTTAAATTTCAGAAAATCATAAAGAATTATAAGCTACAGGAAACTGTGAAACGAAAACTAAAAAATCCCTACTTCCTTCATAAAGGATCTTGTACTTTGATTTGATTTTTTGTGTCCTTCTGCATGTTCCAATTTTTGACAGCTTTTGAATTTTTATCTAGCCCATCATAAACCTTGGCGTGTGGTATATAAAGCAGATTATAACCACGGCACTTCTACAGAAACCAACGTACCAACGGGCACTCTACTATAAAAATAGGGAGTAATGAATTTCATGAAAAAATATTAGAAAATATAATTTATTTAAAGTAGAAAAACACGAAAAAATCAAAACTTAAATACATATAAAAACGAAATATGAATATACAATTTAAAAATAAAACAGGATTGAAACTTTCTAGAAAATTAGAAGTAAGGAGAGTTTAATTATCAGTTATTACAAACAGTGCTTACCTAAATGCACGAGGCTTCTGAACGTGGCTTTGGCTCATTTTTTTATCTTGTTTGACACTTAAATGTTTGCACCAACGAATACTACCGCCATAAATAAAATAATTCGTTTGTGATAATTCCCAATACCAACCGATTTGATACCAACTTTAGCCTGCATACGAGGATATATTGAAAAATTCTTAGCCTACTATAGAACCAAACAAAATTTCAATGTCAAAATATTTTATTACTCAACATATTCTCCTCTTAATTGGATACATTTATTACAGCGAACCTGCAACGTCTCTACACCTTTCAAAAAAATTTTTTCTTCTTGCTCTGCAAACCAGACCTCCACAGCTTCTATTACCTCCTTGTTGGAAGAAAATGTACGACCTTTTAAACTTTTTTCAGTTGAGGAAAGAGGTGATAGTCGGACGGAGCCAAATCGGGTGAATAAGGGGGTGTTCTAGTAATTCAAACCCTAAATCACGAATTTTTGCATGGCAACATGAGATTTGTGTGCAGGGGCGTTGTCCTGCAAAAACAAAACACCTTTGGATAGCTTTCCGCGTCTTTTCTCTTTAATATTTTCCCGTAGAGTGGTCAGTAATGTCGAATAGTAATCTCCAGTTATTGTTCTACCCTTATCCAAAAATCAATCATGATTACTCCATGGCAATCCCAAAAACTGAAGCAAGAACTTTTCCAGCAGATTTTTGGACACGAAACTTCTTAGGTCTTGGAGAACCAGAGTGTCGCCATTCCATCGATTGTTGCTTTGTTTCTGGATCGTAGAAATGTACCCAAGTCTCATCCATAGTAACAATTCGGTTTAAGAAGTCTACATCGTTTTCAAATCGAGCACAGATCGAACGCGATGCTTCTACCCTTGCACGCTTTTGGTCAACATTAAAACATTTAGGGATCCATTTTGCAGCAATTTTTCTCATGTCCAAATTGACGTGAACCATGTTCGTATGAAATATTCATTGCTTCAGATATCCGTTTTAGCCCAATTCGACGGTCTGATAAAATCATGTCATCAACTGCATCGATATTTTTGGGGACTGACACAGAAACTGGCCTTCCCGATCGGTCATTGATCACCAAGGGTATTAAGCATATCTTCGTAAATCTGCTTACCTCTTAACCCTTTTAAATACAGGTACTTGATGATGGCTCGATACTCCAATTTTTCGATTTTCACAATTTCGGTGGACATCTTTTTTATTTAATTTATTGCGTGACTCTGGTTTACTTTTTGACGTCAAACTTTACACTGACACTTCTAATAAGTTATTGTTCGTTGCTATGGTAACGCAATATTTTGTTTATGCAAGGAACTGGTCTAGGCTAACTAGATATCAATACATCCTCGTACACCATAATTTGCTTGGAAAGCAGACATCACACCATAACCTAAAAAATGAAATGGTATAGTTTAGATATCTAGTTTACTGGCTGGCTGGACAGTTTTTTAAATCAACAAAATAATTTATAAAATAAGTTTATTGTTTTTAAAAAAATTAGCTGAATCCTTTTCATCTAATTTGAGCTACGTCTATTGGGTCAGAAACACACATCTGATATTGTCAGGATGGCAAAAATCAGACGTTTAATATACGTTTTATTTCCAATTAGAAACAAAATTACAACTTATGGAAGTACAATTTTAATAATAAATTGTAATAAGAATTATAAAATTTAAATTAAAAAAAATTAATAAAAACAATTTTTATTTTATAATCTTTATTATCGTACAGAAGAACCATTATATTTACAATTATTTCTTAAAGATAATTGTCATCAAATGTTGGCCGTAACTACGGTTAAGATGGTACATTCTGAAGTTTCAATTTTTAATGACGCGTTTGAGTATTTCGAGTCCATATTACAACTCCCAATTTTCATAACGCCCAATTCCAAAATTGATCATAACTCCCAACTTGTGCATGTTGTCACAACTCCCAACTATTTTTACAACTCCCAACTACGTTTCTTTTTCATAACGCACAACTTGTCAGAACTCCCAACCAGTGTATATTACAACGTCTGCATTTATGGCAGTTTGTCAACCTTGCCCCTCACCCATAACTTAATTTGTTCATAATACCTTCTGGTCACAACGCCCAAATCACGTGAAAACATGCAATTTTTTTAAAAATGAAGATTGTAATAACTGTAATCTACCAACCAACACCGTTTACCCCAGATCACATCTATCAACAACACCGTTTACCCCAATCACATGAAAACATGTAATATTATTAACAAACCAAGTTATGGGTGAAAAGCAAGGTTGCCAAACTGCTATAAATGCGGGCGTTGTGATATACACTGGTTGGGAGTTATGAAAATTTGGGCGTTATGAAAACAAACGTAGTTGGAGTTGTGAAAATAGTTGGGAGTTGTTATAACATGCACAAGTTGGAAGTTATCCGTGCCGGACTTAGGGTTTTTTGGGGCTCGGGGCTACATCAAATGTGGGCCCTGCCCCTATAATTGGTTCTACCAATAGAAACTAATTATATAATCTACGTAATCATGTACAGGTTTATTTAAAATTACAAAAAATTACAGTCATTGTGTTTTTCATACTGAAAATTTATGAATAATGTCGGAAAATTCTAAAAATCTCATTAGGTTGCTTTCAATCGACAACAAAGAAAGTGCCGACAACCTAGATTCTCCCATTCTTTCGACACTTTGTAATTTCTAGAATAAGAATATCGCAATTTCTATGTTTCACAGATGCTTTTCTCTCTTTTAATAAGTGTTGTGTCATCTAGAATCGTCTCGTGTTTACGTAACACGTCCGAAAATACATTCGCATTTGTTTGTTTGTCGAAAAGTTGTCTTTTTTCTGGCACAATTCGAACACAAAATAAGAACATAGGATAGATAAAATAAAACAAAATGATAAGAATGAATAGTTCAAAGCGTATTTTACTAAAAATTAGTAATAACCGAATGGATTTTTCATTTATTAAGCGGTCTTCGTCCATGAATTAGTTAATTTGTTGCCTATTATTTTTTTGCGATTTCTAACTTAGGGTTCGATTCCGATTGCAGTATTTTTTTTATTAACTTTATTATCATTATACTAATACAATTTTATAAAGTGAATTTAACACGTTGAAAAAAGATTAAAACTCATTATATAAAATATAAAAATTGTATTAATGATGACATCAATAATAATTTTATTAATAAAAAAATGACGACAATCGGGATCGTACCCTGATTTATTTGCGTAAATCATTATAAAAATGTTACTGTTTTTTTATTATCTAATAAAATATGTTGCTATATTGTGCTCAAATTGTATCAGAAAAAAGATATGCACGGTATAGCAACTTTATTACGTATACCCAATTCCTGTCTTCAAGATGTTCATGTAAAAAAAATGAGTTTACATTCGGGCCTTAATAGCACGGGGCCTGGGGTTATAGCCCCTAAAGCCTCCTCTTTAATCCAGTGGTGGCGAGTTATGATCAATTCTTGAGTAGGGCGTTGTGGAAATTGGGCGTTGTGATCAGGACCCAGTATTCGTGTGATATTTGGCCAATTACTCTAGTAATATTGGCCTCCATTTCTCGCTCGTCACTTGACGCGCAAAGTTGCTATGTTTTGCTTGGGATTTCGAAATACGCTGAATAGCGATCTCGATCCGCGCTGCATTTTGTCGTAATACGACTTGTCTCCCGTTCATTTATTAAAATAAGCGATTGTTGCTGCATTACATAGATTGTTTAAATATGCCTATGTGTTCAATCAAAAAATTTTTGTAGAAGTGGATTTTTATTTTAAAACTCGAACATTTCGATGGGTTTAATGATGACTTTATTCTTCCCCAAATCTTATTTAATTACACTATTGCTATTTGTTACTAATTTTATTGATACAGTAAGAAATTCCTTTTTTGGACGTGCATAACTGTTTATATTGAAATAATTAACATTTTGACGGGATAATTTTTTTTGTAAATACTAGACATTACTTTATCTTTAATAAAGTTCTGTCACCATAAAGCGTCAGGTGAACTGGAAAAAGATAGGGCCGAAAAGGAAAAAAACTTTTTTTTAAGTCGTTCTGTCGACTTTGAAGAGCAATAACTTTTTCTCGTTAAATGCACCGTTTTTTGTCATATACCGTTTTTGAAAATATAACTTAAAACGAACCCAAAAACACCAAGTTGATGACTGTGCGATAATTAGAACGCGAAATATAAAATTCAAAAAAAAAACACCAAATCTAAGATGGCGGCAAAAGGTTTGGTTTTAGGGGTGCGCAAACTTAGAGTTATACTAAAAGCAGACCCTTTCAAACGGAGGGAAGAGATAAAATGTATACAAAAATGGTGGGTCAATTCCTAAATGCACTGGACTATTAACAGCTTTCATTATTTTTCTACGTTTAGTAGCTCGAGGCTCGAGGCATCTATAATAAATGTAACCATGAAAGCATTAACATATAATAAAAGATACTAAGGATAGGTACTCACCTCAACTCAAATCAAAAACATTTAGTGCCTATGATGCCTGGTACACTCGAGCTTTATAGGTTAGAAAGTGCTAAAGAAGTGTTTGTCATATTGAGTCAAATTGAACAGCAAATATAAAGCATGAAAAATAATCTAAATAAACGTATAAGTCGCGAGGTTGACCAGGTAGCGCCAATTGATTGATTCCGAAGACCTATTATGATCATACGAATAAAACCATTCGTATTATTTTTTACAATGGTTCTACCAGAAATATATCATCTCCCCCGGAATGTATAAGGCCCAGATGATTCTATATTTGCATATGAACTTTCCGAAGTTGCCGATAGGTATCGATACGTCTTACTTTATTATAATATTTTAGTTTCCTGTTATTTTCTACACCTAACACTCAATTTAAAAATTAAAGATTAATTCAAACAAACTGAATAGTATATCCTTGTAATATTTATACAAATAAAATATTAAAAACTAAAAAAATCTATTTTTTTAAATTATGGCGTTGTTCCGTCGTATGGTAACATTATTTCCGGTATTACAGCGCGCAGCCATTTTTGATGAAATATAATCAATTCTGAATCGATATCCATCACGACACTATAATCGCGATATTCAATCAATAACGAAACCGGAAAACCACGCATAACGCCATCTATCGGTGACTGAAGGAAACACTAACACGTATACAGAATCTACTGCTTGTATCTATGGAACGTTCTACATTCCGGGGGAGATGAGTATTTCTGGTTCTACATATAAGCCCAACTTACTGGGTCTATATTTAACCTGTATATTGAACTAATTTAGCCATTCTACATTCAGCCAACATCGGGTGAATATATTTTATACAATTTTTTGGCGTTGTCTTGTTTGGTGATATCTTTGCCAACATTAAATAGTGCAGTATTAGTATATTAGGAATGAAATTAAATTATGAATTTATCTTACAGTTATTACAATTTTTTTCTTTGGAAAAAATTACATTCATAATAAAAATTTCAAAAACAAACTTTTTCTTTCACGTAATATTAGTTTTAATCAATTTAATTTGTTTTTTTTTTCATGTGATATGTGGTGAACGGTGTTGGTTGGTAGGGTACAGTTATTACTTTTTTTTTTTTTAAAGAAATTACATTCATAACAACAATTTCAAAAACAAACTTTCTCTTTCTATATTAAATTTCTTTTAATCAATTTAAGTTGTTTTCATATAGAAACTTCAGATAGAAACTGCATTAAGGGGAAAATTCATTAAAGGGAACATAGATACAAGGGGGAAAAACCATTAAGGGAAATATGGATTAAGGGGAAGCTGACTTAAAAGTCCTATTGGAAATGTTCCACAGGAGAAAGGTATGTTAAGGGGGATAGGAACAGCTTACCAAAATTGGCATTGCGCCTACAACTAAAAAAAAATACGCAACTAACATTGCACTGTGTGCCCCAAGGTAAGGTCATTTATGCTGGTACGATCACGAAGCATTTTATTGTATTTTATTCCTTATCCGCTCCAAGTCCCGTTACAACTAATCTTTTTGTTATTGCTAAAAGTGACTAACGACCTAACAAAAGTGAAAGTATTTTTGAATTTTAAGACGGATAATTTTGATTTTTTATTTTATTATTTTTGTGTAATAATTTTTATATTAATATTATTTTAATATGTAAGTTTACATTAAGGTTATAATATCGTTTTTCTACGATCGTGCAAAAATTGACTATATTTTGCAGCAATTACTGTGCCAAAAGTTTCAGTTTTTTGCACTAGTGCAAAAAGTTGTTTTTTTTATTTTTTATTTTATTTTTGCATAAATAATTCGATCGTAGAAAAAATGGTTGTGTGCAACATGTGCATTAATAGTTATTTGTGTAACCAGTGCAAAAATGCACATTTGTTTCACGTTGCATCGAAGTTTGCAGCTCGAGACTAAAGTCGATGATCTGTAAATCACTGCTAAAGTGCAACAAATATGCTCTTTTATCATTATCATACCATTTAAAAGATTTTAAATATAAATTATCGGATTATCACCTAATCGTTAATTATTTATCAAATCAAAATATTACGAATAATAAAAATTAAAACAATTTATGTTTTTTGAAAAAAATGTTTTTATGGAGTATTTTTGAAAATATAAAAACCTTATTAGTTATTTACTGATCATTTTGATTTTTCAAAAAATATTAAGAAAATTGCCCGCTTTACTAAAAAGGCCTCTTTGGTTATTTGCATAATCAGCGCAGGTTAAGTTAATTTCCTGTAAAAAATTAAATCAAAATGAATGTACTAGAACATACATTCAGATCAATTATTACTTGCTAACTTTTTTTGGGTAAAAAAGAAATTACTACTAACGATGTTCAAATACATATATTAAAAACAAAATGTATTATGAATAACGTCATAAACGATTGATTAATGTGTACACTAAAAAAAAAACTTATAACTACACTAAACTACACATGTATACTTTAATTTAGTAAAAACAAACAAAATTAATCTGTATTGGTCTTAGAAAAGCTGTTACAGCTATTTCACTGTTTGAGAAACAGTATGGCTAAAACTGTTTTGAGAAGCAGTTTTATGTTAGACGAGAAGATTAAATATTCTAAAATGTTCCCCCAGATGGGTTAGTTAACGCTGATGCTATATAGTCGTAATTAAAAGTTCTGAAAAAAGCAGACAATTTGTTTCCACTGGGCAACTATACTACGAGAAAAGTTTTGCAAAAAAAAGTATTGTGTTGCAGAAAACGGAAAACAAAAAACCACAATTATTTTTGAACCAAATTCAGGGTTTACCTGCAAATAACACTAAACACAATTAAGTTAATTCATCAAATATATACAATTTGGGACAGCATGTGGAAGAAAGATTAAGGTAAGACCTTGGATGTTACTTAACCAATTTTTAAAATAAAAATCACATTCTGGAAGCAAAATATTTGAAAAGATTTTATTTAAAATGTTTACTGCCTGAATTAATTGATTTGACAAGATGTCCGCTCTGGGACAAATCAAGAAACATTTATTTAGAAAATATTATTTTTTTTTGTATTATTTAAATTTAACTTTATACAAGTTGTTTTTGTGCAAAAGTTATAAATTCTAAACTTATATAATTTCTATCTATTTCTTTAATCTAATCTTCTGATTAAGTTTCGATTCATTGGGTATTTTTCTATTTAAACTTTTTAAGAAATAAATCATTTAATTAAATTAATTAAATTAATTATTTATTTCTATTATTATTAAATTACATTAAAAAATTAAATTAGCATGATGTTAAAAAGTTTTTGAAATGAGTCTTGTTAAAATTGCTATTTTAAAATATAACTAACACAAACAATAAAAAATATGCCCGAGACACCCGGCTTTCTTTTATTACTTATAAGCGGATTAAAGTCAGAAACTGAAAAAGTAGCTTTAGAAGCATTTTTATACTGTTGGTTGATTCTACTTTTTAAATATATTACAATTTTTTGAAATTTTTGTCAACCTTTTGAGTAAAAAATACAGGGAAAACAATTTGTTAAAAAAGTTCTAATTGCACTACATTGAATCTAATTAACCCCATCTCCCCATATCCTTGCTGTGAATTTAATTTTTTCTGCTGTTCTTTTGTGACAATGATGATTTAAGTGATAATGAAATGCCTTTTGAAGATTCTGTCTCAGGAATATTTGCCAAAATGATCTCACGACGAAATTGATGACAATTTGTCCAGTGCTTCCGATTCTGAAAATGAAGAGCTGATAGGCTCTGATGGGAAATTTGACTGTTGTAGCAGATCCGTTCTCGGGTTAATATTCCCTTTATTTTAATGTCATCATGTATTTAGTTTTCTTCTTATTTCAGGATGAAGGCTACACATTTACGTGGTATTTTCTAGTATGTTTGAAGTGAAGACATTCATTCCGCTGTTGAGCTTAAACAAATGAAACGTACCGATAATTGCTTCGCAAAGCGTTTATCTCTGAAAAATTGATGCAATCCTTTTGTGATTGGACAAAATGAACTAGCAGCAAATTACTTGGTAGAAAATGATACACTAAAGTATACGGTATTATGTGTGGAAGGACGTAATAGTTCTCGAAATGTACACGTTTTTGGCTTGCATTTATTCGTGGGCTCTAAATTCGTTACCTTCACAATTCACGACTATTGGAAACGCAATTTTTGTTTCCTGGGCCAGAATATGTTTTACGCCAAAGTAATGAGCATGGCGAAACAGGTTGTATTCATTTTGAAATTTATAAGATTCAGTAATCCAGGAGCCTATATGTAGGTAAACCTACTACACGTTTGACTATGTTTTTTGCTTATGTGAAAGAGAATTGTATGAATCTTTGTTGATACTGGAAAAACAGTTGCCCATTGATGAATGTTTGCTTTTTGTATAAAGGTAGGATCCATTTCAAGCGTAATATATCTTGACGAAGCGTTCACGTTTCGGAATGAAGCTGTTTTGTTTTGTGCCCCAGTAGTCCTTATTTACGAGGATATACCTACAATTTTTGCAATGTACTTTGGAAAGACATGTACAACGTAGATCACGTTCCGGGATCTGACGTTTTGTCTCTCATCTGAGACAATTGTGGTATTTCATCATTAATAACTGGTTACACTTCTTTGAGACTGGCAGAGTTTCTATTGACAAGAAACACTTATGTGACTTGGAACCCTTCGCGTTAACAGGGGTGCACTCCAGGAACCAATAACAGAATGTGTTGGGAGCTTATCAAACATGTTTTGTTAGGAAAGGTGACATCTGGATTGCCAGATATAAAGACAAAAGAAGATGTGTATCTTTTCCAACATCAAAACACGTAGCCGGATATACCGAAAAAAGACGCTATCGGCTCTTCACGACTAGCACAGTTTTTATTGCAGAAACCAGCCGCTGTAGAACACTATAACCACAGATAAAATACCTTACAGATGTACCACCGTATGTAATAAATTGGACGTCAGTTTTTGTCGGCGATTTAGAAATAGTTTGGAAGCGGCTCATTTTTAACATTGGCGCTGTAGTAGCTTATAGATACCTCAACTATTTGTATACAGATGGCTCTTGTAGAAATTCACTACAGTTTCCTTTCTTACATTATAGCACAGAACCAGACAAAACAATAAATGCAATACATACGAATTCAATTACAATTGAACAGCTTCTAGCATTGTAGATACAATATAATAAAATTTTAAAAGCGTTACAGTAAATTAAAATTACAACCTAATTATTTTACAAATATTGTCCCTTTATCTTTTAAGTAAAGTTTAATTACAAAAAAGCGTACGTTCCGGATAAAAATATTACTCAAAGTTCTGCATAAATTCCGAGTATTTTTAAAGGTTGTCAATAAAAGAAACTAACACCTATTGCTGTTTTCAACATTTATCCGCACCCCAACAAAATGACAATAAAATTACATAATTTTTTTTTCAATATAGTATCTATACTAAAAAAATTTCATTCTATACTTTCATTCATAATATTTACAAACTAAACAAAAAACCAAAGATAATGAAATCAATTGATTAGTGTTTAAATTTATACGACAGAAGTTAATTGAATAAGTTAAATAAACACTTTAAACATGCCGAGACACCTGTAAAAAATTACGGCAGACTTTATGGTAACTGATACGATTGAATGAAAATATCGAACACGAAGGTTTAATAAACCCTTACATATATGTATAAATCTGGAAGTAAATATTTTTTAGTGACATCTAATATTTTCACCTGAGTGAATGTAGTGATAGTTCACCGTGCACAATAATTGTCTATAAATTAATTATTCCCAGTGTTATTACGAAATATCATTTTCGAAATAGTAAGTCAGCTTAGTGAACATTTTTATCATGACTTCTGCAAGAGGAAATATGTGCCAATACATTAACTGTCGAAAATCAGCTAGAAGTCATCCCGGCTTAAAACTTTACCGATTTCCAACAACAAATTATGGATCACTAATTCGGATGTGTAGTAAATTCTTATTTGTGTATATGTTAAATTAGGTTTTATCTGTAGATTGCACCATCAATCATTTCGAAAAACGGATTTGTTTTTTTGGAACAATGTTTAGAAAAATGTAGAACAGTATCGAAATGTTAGATTTTTGAAAAAATGGGTCCCAGTTGAAAAGTAGTTTTTTCTGCTTTATTCTAAAGTGTTACTATGGAACAATGTAGTACAAAGCGAGAACATTCGGTAACAAATGTGACGAAACAATATTAAACGATGTGCGTTTTGGTGCACAATTTTAAAAAATATGATTTTCAGGAAACGCAAGACTTGCAACTTTAGTTCCCAAGACTTTAAGAAATCGTTGTGTTTGTGAATGTCACTTTACAACTGAATCATTCACAAAACCTGACAAGAAATGTTTGATGAAATCTTCCGTGCCATTATCGTACAAATCCCAATATGTATCATCTGAATCTTCACCTGAAGTTTTAAAAATCATGACTCCTAAGAAAGTTTACACACCAATTTTTCCAACTTTATCTCCTCCTCTCAATCGAAACCAGAATTTAAAAATTCAGACGATAATGAAACTCCTACGGTTAGTCCACAAACCTAAGACTTTTAATTGATGTAGCATCGTTACCATTATCATCGTTAAGGCATAATAAAAGAAAACTATTTGGATTCGAGATTGTTTCTCCGAGGAAAAAAATTAAGAAGTTTATTAGAAACTAAAAACAAAATGATAAAAAATGAAAACTCACAAGTTTCTAAATTAAAAAATAGATATTAAAAATGAAAGCAATTTTAATGATATTAGCTTTATTAATAACATTCCGTTTCCACAACGACGTGCTCTTGTAAGAATGCAACTCCAACATAAAAAAAATCAAAATGGTTAAAAGATGAAATAGATTTTGCAATTTCTTTGTATTACAAATCCCCCTACAACTTATAAATTTTTAAGGAAACAAAATATAGTTTTGCCTAGCATAAGTAGTATTAGGCGATGGATTGGTTCATCTCAGTTCAGACCTGGGTTTAGTCCGAAGTTGTTACATCAAATTCGACTAAAAGTTGTGTTGTCTGCTTTGATGAAATGAACATCAAAAGTTCATTGGAATATTCTAATGCCATGGATTTCATTGAAGGATTTGAAGATCTAGGAATTTTAGGAAGAAGTACGAAAGTTGCTAAAAAAGTTTTGGTGTTTATGGCTAGAGGATTGTACAGTAACTGGAAGTTACCATTTGGTTATTCTGTAGCTCATACCGGTGTTTCATATCTAATAACTTGGTTATTTTGTTAAAAACTGCTATAGAAAAGCTATTTAGCTGTGGATTATTTCCTAAAATTATAATTTATGATCAAGGGTGACCAAATGTTTCTGCTTTTAAGCAGTTGAGTGTCACAAAAGATAAACCTTTTTTTTTATTTTAAAGAACAAAAAGCATTAGCAGCACATGATGTACCTCACATATTTAAAAGCATAAGAAACAATTTGCTTTTAGGAGACTTTATTTTAGACAATGAAAGAGTTAGTTTTAAAGACATTAGTGACGTATATTTTATAGACGAAAATAGTTTTAGTGCTCGCGCTCCTTGTAAGCTTACAGACCCTCATATTTCGCCAAACTCTTTCCAAAAGATGTCGGTGAAGCTTGCAACTCAAGTTTTTAGTCATAGTGTTGCAGCCGCTATAGAAACAAGCATTGCTACCGGACAATTAAAAAACAAAACAGCAAGAAACACGGCAAAATTTGTAGCAATAATGGACAAAACTTTTGATTGTTTAAACAGCCGTAGAATGTATGACAAAAATCCATACAGATCAGCCCTTTCAAATAGTAATAATCTGGGTACACAAGTTTTACAAGACACAAAATCTGTTATGTACAAAATTAAAAAAATTGACAAACAAGGAATTGTTTCTAGACCTCCCTGTTTTTATGGCATTATTCAAACTATCAATGCATTTGTATTACTACTTCAAGAAGAAGTGAAATTAAACAATACGTTCATTTTAACTGCCAGACTTAATCAAGATGCGTTAGAAAATTTATTGATTCCAAGCGAAGTTGCAAATTGTGAAGTTGATGATGATCAACTCCTATTGACCGATGTTCCAACAGAGGCACCTAACCAGGAAGAAATTGAAGTTTTATCGAAAATATGTGATCGTGGTTCAAGTTCTTCTTCATCAACTTCATCACCACCAACTACGAGTACAAGAAGGCAAAAATTAAACTTGAAGATTGTGCAACAGCATACTTTGCTGGATATCTAGCAAAACGTTGTCTTTATAAGTTTAAATGTGACAACTGTGAAAAAGTCTTGGTAAGAAATAGTAAATTAAACAATAAAAAGGAATTACTGATAATAAATAGAACTTATGATAATTTATTTCCAACATCGGTTGGGTTACGTAAGCCTAGTGACTCTTTAATACAATTTGTAGAAAAAGTTTAGATGTATTTAATGATATTTTCAACAAAAATCCAGATAGACTGCTTTTAAAAACATTTATTATTAAAAAGATTCAGAAGAAACATATCACCGATATTTTACATAACCTAGACTACTGCTCTCTTCATAAAAATTATTTATTAGACATGTTAATAAAAGTAAGAATTTTCAAAGAATGTAAATGGAGAAGTAGTTACAAGGTAGATGAAGTAAAATCGCGTTCTAAATTAAAAATTCTAAAAAATAAGTAAGAAATTCTTAGTATCATTAGTTTATTATGTTTCATTGTTGTTATGTATTTTTCAAATAATTTAGTAGGTTTTTTATTTTGTCAATAATATGAATTAACAAAATAATTAGATGTGTGTCATATATTGTGTTATCAATTAATAAAATAGCTTTTTACGAATAATACTCTTGTTTAGTAGTATTATGAAAACATTTTAAAATATAATAAGTGGCGACGAGGTGAAACAGAAGATTTAATTTTAAATATTGTGTGCGTTCTACTACAAATATATGAATTGAAATGAACGTAGAACAATTTAAAGAATTTATCGCTCAACAAGAAAGGCTTATTCAAGCAATTTGTAAAGAATCAAATCAATCATCAAAAGCAACACTAACAACGAATAATCAAGATGAAGAAACAATTAAAACAACATATACATTCGACCAGTTCGATTTAAATAAAGAAACATTCCTTCAATATATAGAAAGATTAGAAAATTATTTCCGGTTAATAAATGTGTCTAATGACAATGAAAAACATCAACGGATATTATTAAACTGCATAGGTCCAAAAATTACATTATTGTCCAACTTATGTGCTTCAGATAATCCTACAAGTAAAACATATAATGAAATTGTTAAACTATTGAAATCACATTTGTATCCACCACCAAACCCGCTAGTGGAAAGACATCGTCTACTTACACGAACGCAGAAACCAAATGAATCTATTGCCAATTATGTTGTAGAGATGCGTAAATTTATATCAAATTGTGAATTAGTGTGCCCAAACGTCAAATGTAAAATTCAATTTCTGACATTTTTCTGTTATCACAATTTATTCGAGGCATAAATGATGATGCCATACGTCAAAAATTCTTCAAGCAGGGAAGCTGAGTTTCCAAGAAAATGTAGATGCAGCATTAGCTCTTGAAGCATCTAAAATTGATAGTCGTGAAATTTCAAAATTAAATTCAACAACTCCAGGAACGACCAATTATAACGATATTAACAGTATATCGAATTCCAAAAGAAGTTTAATAAATTAATTAAAAATAGAAGTCGCTCAAGTCAAAAAATGGGAATTACCAAAATAAATTTCGAAATAGATATCATTCAAGACCAAGAAATAGAATCGACTATGCATCAATTGGAATCGAAGGTCTTTGTTTACGTACACGTGATTGCAGATGTGACAAAAATAGACTTCATTGTAAGTCATGTCAAAAAGTGGTCACCTTCAACCAGTTTGCATCAAAACTCTATTAAATTCGAATAAGTCAAATACATTAAACATCGATACAAATAATGTACATAAAATAATTGACATTTTTGTAGGAAATACTGCTTTATCAGAAATCTCTAGAAAGTATTTTGCTACAATTAGTGTGGAAGGAAACTAAATCCAATTTGAAGTAGACTCTGGGTCAGCTTTTACTCTATTACCAAGAAAAGAATTTAATAAATTAAAATTATCAAAGTTACGTGAAACAAAAATAAAATTTCGCACCTATCTCAAAGAAATATTTGAACCATTAGGAGTAGTAACAGTTTCTGCACAATATCAAAACAAACGTATAGATGAAGTGTATGTTGTCGAAGATAATTACGGTCCTCTCTTAGGACGGACATGGATAAGAAAATTCAAAATGAACCTTCAAATGCTTGACCAAGATTGTACGAAAAACATAGTTAAAGAACTATTTTCAATAGAAGACGCAGAAAACGATATTGTAAATCTGAAAATAAATTTTAACGAAATCTTCATACAAAGAGTTAGCAAAATTCCAAATATTTTTCAAATAAAAAAAATCAATTAATTTTTTCAAATAGAGCACCCTATGTTTCATTACATTATGTAATGAAAAGTAAGGCATTCTATTTAAAAAATCAATTTTTAACCCTTCATCATTCGAAAAATCGTACACGAATTCGAACACTCTGTATAGTAGAGCAGTATGACTGTTGTAATTTATATCTAAGGAATCTTTGCTCAAATAAATCACGCATCTAATTTGTTTGAGTTCTCGAACGGCTTCAAGTAACATTGGTATGAAAAGTGTAGTTCATATGTCAATTTTTTTTCAAAAAACATGAATAATTCTAAAATGGCTAATGATAGGTATAACAAATAATACATATAGTCAACTTAAAATTGAACGCAGAATTTGAAAATATAAAAATATTTAGAATGTCTTATTTCAAAAAATAAGTTGGTGGTTACTTCCGGTACAGCATTTTTTCAGTTAAATCCTATACCGAAACCTAGTGAATTTTTAGAATTGAATTCGGATACTACTCCATAAACTCCTAATGGAATCTCGTCATAATACACCCTGTAATAGGTAATTATAAAACAGTCATCATAAAATTATTCTGAAAATAATTAAAATTATTTAGTATTAGCACAGATAAATATATCTTTTAGCTGTGGTATTAGTTCTTCTATTGGTAAGCACTTAGGTATCATTTAACAATCAATTCTTAGAACATAAAGAATTAATTCATACAATTTAATTACAATTATTCAAACAAGTTTATCTTATATATTTAAGAATTTGTTTATATTAGAACAGCTAACCCTGATTTGTTATTAAGACATCAAACTGACTTCATGAGGCTTATATTAAATTCTTCCTAATTTTATACCAATATTAAATTAATTGATTTATTAAAAATTTTCTTTGTGAAATTATTTATATCAAAATTATTATCGTTTGCCTTATTTATGTGTTTAAATCTCTAATTTCAAATTTATTATTGTTTTCATGTCAATAAGCATTTCTTATTATTATGTATTAAACTAATATTAGATAGTTTTAATTAATTTTAGAATAATTGTCATGATCACTTTATTATTATTATAGTACAAAAAAGTATTGGTCGAGATTTTAAGTTGTACTAATGCTTTTATAAACAATGGTTGTACTGTGTTTAGATTCGAAACACCTGCAAAGAATTGCGATAAGAAATAAGAGTCGCGTAACTTGAAATATCCCCGAAGGTTGATTTAAAATTTAGTGGGCGATTTACTCGCCGTTACATATGTAATTTATAAATACAAAAGTAAATGTAAAATTGTATTAAATTATTGATTTAAAAAAATCATAAAAACTATAAAAATTTTCCATGAACGAAAACAACAGCAAACATTTGAAGAAACTTCAATCAATGCTGTATAATTCATGACAAATAAATATACCTGTATTTATTTGTGCTTTCATAAAGATAACATTGCTTTTACAACAGTACCCTCTGTAATGCAGTAGTGTCAAAGTATGATGCACTAACTTTTGTGTGTTTTGCTATTCACAATTATTTTACCTACAGCGGTATCTGTTATCAATACTTGACACACTACATATTTTAAAGGAAACGTTAATTTGTGTATCTGTGCTAACTGCCAATATGTCCTATTGCATGGACTATCTGTAAAATATATTTATCTGTGCTATAACGCAAACATGGGAGGAATCTATGCAACTGACCAAGAAACCAAGAACCGTACGATGGCACTATTAAAAGCTACACCTGGTTCGAAAATGGGTTTTCACATACTCCAACGCATGGTGCAGAATGCGAAAGTGTTGTTACAGAAATGTTGAAGGAAAGGAGATAAGTGTCTTAGAATTCACAAACATTCTAATTGATGCTCTGTTGACTTGATATTTATCCGTATATAAGGAACTCAAAATGAAGTACAAACGAGAAAACAAGATCATAAAAAGCTAAGACAGCAATAACAAAACACGATTTTGTGTCCTTGAGTAAAGAATCAGGGGAACGTCGCAAACGAGGAACTTTGCAGAATATGTTATAAAAACGAGAAAAAGAGAATATATACCTACAAGCAACGTATGCCAATCTTGCTCAAACTGCTCCCCAACTATTTGTGCAGTAAAGAACATTTTTATCATTTTTATGATTATTGAAATGATATAATACTTATGTATTTACGTTATATTTTCTGATTCAATAATAAAAGTTTTTCTTACATCACCGCCATGTCTTTATCTTCTCAATCGATGCTTTTTTGTGTAAGATTTTGAAGTCAAAACAAATTATCAATCATTTAATTATCGAAATCAAATTTTCAATTTATTCCTTAAAATTACCCCGTAATGCCGCTTATGGATAAATGTTCACATTTTTTTGCCAAAATGACTAACAAGTGTAGTACAGTAATAATCGATGTAAGTGAAAACGCCAACAAAACGTGTGACGATTTTTTTACGAAATCTGGTATAATGAGGCAATTTCGAAAAATCGGCCTGGGCGTGAAGGGGTTAAATAGAAGATTCGACGTACGGATTTAGATTTTTCTTTTTTATTTAACGGAACTGGTATATTTCAAATAATTGCAAATCAAAGATTCACTTCTATACTTAATTAAAAAACAAAATTGAAAAAGGAATCTATATTGATTTATTAGCTATTACAGATCCTTATATTAAGATATTGACCGCTATCTAGAATTAATTTATAAAGTTGTAATATTACCCAACAGTTATGATTATTTTGCCAAGTAATTGTGTTGCCTACCTCCTATTTCTAGCCGCCTTAAGGGGAAAAGCCCTATAAGGGAAATGTAATTAAGGGCAAACTGGGTTAAGGGAAGGGCCTACGGAGAACCACCAGTATTCAAAAATAAAACTGAAAGATTTATGTTTACCTACGACTAATTGTGAGAGTTTGCCAACCTGGATGGGTTCAAGTACTACCTATGCAAATTTTTCAATGGTTCAAGACCCCTACCCCTTTTTAAACTAAAATAAGGAATATGTGATTATTCCCACCTATACATATTGATATTATAAGCCGTAAGATCTGTGGTAAGACTTTGTTAAAAACTGTATCAAATGTTATAATTTAAAAGCAAATTTATGTGTATTTTTTAAAACTAAAATATTTAGCATTTTGACATTTTTTAATCACTATGTGTTTGAAAAATGAAAACATTAGTTTTGGCAACGTGAAAGCAATTATTTAGCGCCCTAGGGCGCAAATCACTTTGCACACGATAACAGTATTTTCTCAAATTTACTCAAATTGAATTGAACAACAATTTTATAAAACGAAGAAACTCCGACAAAATTATTTAGCAAACAAATAAGACAATTACGAATATTTCCTTGGCATCGTAGCAACCCTAATTTGCTTTGGTAAAATTTCCTTGCATTTTTTATATTATAATTTTCACTTTGCCTGATTAGAAAAAATGTATGCACCTCGTTCCCGAAATTGCTTTGGTGTTCTTGAATGACGAAAAAATCGCCATTCTCGAGCATCAAAGTTTAATTTCGTCGCATATAGGTACATAAATAACTAATAATTAGATCGTAGGGTTCAAATCATTATCTACTAAAAAACTTCAATGTATGCAATACGTTTCACACTACATAATGTTTATTTACATCCTTGATATGCAGGGTGTAACAAAAAGGTAGGTCATAAATTAAACCCCATATTTTGGGGCTAAAATAACTCGATTGAACAACACTTCAATACAATTGTGCATGCAAAAAAAGTTACAGGGTGTCAAAGTTATAATTTTTTGAAAATTTTTGTAATATTTCCTTTAATAAGCACGATTTCAACCTAGTTTGGTATTTAACAGTTTTTTAAAGCATGAGAAATCTAAATCTGTTCACAGTTTTGATGTACATTGTGAGGGCGCCACCAGCAGCACTTCGCGTACATTAAAATGTTCATAACTTTTTTGCCCCTCGGTAGTACGGGTATATTTGGGGCGTAAACTGCGATGGCACTGGATGGCAGTCTCAACCAGCTCCCTTACCACCAGGTGCCCCTCTTTAAAATTAAATTCCATTTTGTATTTTGATTTTTTTAAATACATTATAATTTTGTAAATATTAGCAATAAATCTTAAAAAATTGGCGCCGCGAGGGCTTTGATTGACTTAGTGTCAGTGTCCTTTAACAAATCTTTTTATAAATAACAAAATAACTCAAAAAGTATAATTACAAATTTTATGTCAAGATGCTTATTTCATTCGTTGTTGTTGTTAAAATGTTGCATATCATAGGATTGCCAAGCATGTTTACAGATACCAAACAAAGAAGCGTGATATGAGTGCCGATGCCAATGAAGGTATACTAATGTTAGCTGGCAGCAAGTACTAAGTACATATGACTAGCGCAAGCGCAGCGGAACTATCTGTTTTGTTGCTGCACATGAAACAAAAATGATCTGTTAGTCGTGTATGGAACGTCCCTCGATGATCTTGGTATAGTTAGTTATAATGTAAACAACAAAACAGATGGTTTTGTTAATAACCCATGCTTCAAGCCTGAAACTTAAAAAGGTCAAACAAACTAGACTACTAAAAGTAAAAAGTATTCAAATTTTTCTCATTTGTGCGTTAATTCGTAATTTATCTTACTATAATCACTGTTTATTGTGAAATAATTCAAATAAAAACCTTGGGATTTGGGAAAAGGAAAATACAGATTCTATAAATTTACAAAAAAAGCAAAGACACGAAACACGGCACTAGGTGGGTCGGTAAGTGTGATTTAGATAAATCAATTGGATTGGACAGTCTTAGTCTTAACTCTTGGCTTGTTTTAGTTGATTCAGGTAAGGTGAGAATGAACCAGCATTAGTTAGGTAAAGTAATTAACAACTATATTGATTTTTAGTTTTCATTTGTGTTGTTGTACCAGCTTTGTTAAGTAAGTTAATTTTATATATATTTATTTTATTTTTCGACGATTTTATTATAAACTAGGTTTGGACGCTTGGACATCAAAATGGGAGGTGGGACCGGGGGCAGTAATTCAAACACTCGTCGTCAGCTCTCGGAGCCCAAAAGCGCAAGAATAAAGAGAAAAACGATGACCAAATAAAAAGCTTCAAGCAACAGCAGCAACTTTTTCACCAAAAAGACGAACAGAACACGGAGCCGGAGGTGCCTAAAAGTCTAACTTCAGCCGAAAATTTTACAGGAACTAGATCAGCAGGTGAAATACAATCCGTAAGTGACATGTCTCCTATGGACATCTTGAACATTTTGTACATAAATGGACTATCAGACGCCTACTTCAATGTCCAAGTAGCCTTACGGATTTTCCTGACTTTGCCTGTATCCGTCGCCAGTAACGAAAGGTCTTTTTCTAAACTGCAACTCATAAAGACATATCTACGAACTTCGATGGGAAATGAACGACTGACTTCCCTAGCCATTATTTCCATTGAACAGGATGTGGTTAAGAACATCGATTTCGACTCAGTGATTCATTCTTTTGTCACCGCAAAGTCAAGAAAGATTAATCAGCTTTAATTTTTATTGCTGTTATTACTGCACTGCTTAAAGCGATTTTTGTAAAAATAATCCAAATTAATTTGACAAGTCCGGTAAAATATATTGAATAATATTTTGTTTGTGATTTAATTTTTTTAATGCATTAGGTTTAAAGTCATTGTTTATTTGATTTTGATTGTTGAAGCAATATTATTTGGTTATTGGTTGGTTTAATTAAATAAATAGTTCGGATTTCTCGATTTCAATAAAAATTAATGTGTATTTATTGTTTTTTACTTGTTTCTTCATCTTTGCCTTTTACCCCAAAACAATACAAATAAACCATCATCTCCGACTTGAGGTTATAAATATTTCGAAACCAGGGTCACATGCATGGGGGCAGGGGCACCACTGGTGGGTCGTCTGCCAGGGCACCAAAAAGCCTAGTTTAGGTACTGGGTATATTTAATTGTTGTTTGAAGATTTTCATTCCTTGACGTGATGAGCTCAAAAAAGTATACTTAAAAGATGTCGATTCGGTCAACCGTTTCCAAGAAAATCGACACTGAATCTTCAGTTGTTATCGAGATACGGCCTCTTTTTCATTATACCACAAAAATTCCGATAACAAAAAATAAAGTATAAATGAATTTTTTAGTTATTCGCAGGTCCCAAAATTTTTATTTAATCTTACTTATTTACAAAAAAAATTATAACTTTGTCACCCTGTAACTTTTTTTGCATGCACTTTTGTACTGAGGTAAGTTAGGTTCAATCGAGTTATTTTTCGCCCCAGAATATGTGGTTTAATTTATGACCTACCTTTTTTGTTACATCCTGTATAATGCTAACATAATTGTTTACAATTACTAATTACTTAAATATCTAGATACTATGATGCATCAAATTTTCAAACATAAAGATGTGTCTGTTATCACCTAATACAATTTCAAATTTTTAAAAATTACAGGATACTATTGTCAAATACATTCCAAGTAATATAATAAAAAAAAGTTAGAAGCTGGGTCAGATAGATCCTACCAAAGGCGTTTACCTACATTTTAAAAATAAAAGAATTCACCCTGTCAATCTTAAGAGGATTAAACTGACAATATGTTATTTACAACTCATGCCGTTAAAAACCACAAGGTACACAAAATATTATTTACATTTTAGTTCTGCAACTTTTCGTACAAGAAAATAATTTTTTTTCTAAGTAAATGGCATTGAAACTAGAGAAAAATTGAGTAAATTTGAATATTTAAAATAACATAGTACAGAAGTAATTATTAATTCTAAAAAATGTTCGTTTCGGAAAATGAAATATGAGTACATTTCAAAGGTCAGAACAGAGAGAAATATAATATTTATTTTATGATCTATGAAATTTGTTTTTTAATTGATCTCTCTAATACGGCTGAAAATTTAAAATTACAAAATTTCTCTCTGTAGTGATCTATGTACAAATATGAATCACATCAAGTATCGAGAAATTTTTCAAATTATTATTTAAAGACAATTTATTATTTTAAATTTACAAAAAATGTTATGATATTTTCAATTTAAACGTAAACGAAAAATAAAAATAAGCAACCCAAAATACAAAAATAAGAGGATTATCGGATTAGCAACTTCTCTTGAGTGTCCTATTGTACTATTTACCCATTGTTTGTCTCTGCCGTTGGTTGTAACGTCAATAAGAAAATAAAAGGTGTAGACTAGTTAAATAGGCGTAACCAATTAGTCAAACTACCAATGTGGGATTTTAATGTAGTTATTACATTTTTTTTAGAACTTTATTTTTGTCTTTACTTACAAATAATTAAGAATGGTAATTGATATTAAATAACTCACATAACATATTAGACGTCTTCTTCAATTGATTTGTAAAAATTAAAACGTATACTACGTGCCTGTTTAAGCAACATGATTTTTATTCTATTTCTTTTATATGGGAATTCAAAGCTACTTTCTTCACAGGTATGTAATATCTGTAATTTTGTGTAATTTTTTATACGGACATGCTGGTTTGGGTGTATTTTTTTTATTAGTACATCTCAATCTCATACTTGTGAAAAATATCGTACTGGTACTAAAGTCAATTTTAATCTCTCAAGTAAATGATATTACATTCTAAGCTTTATCAGCTTTATCTTCGGGATAAATTATTATTTTAATTGAGCTGTATACAGTGTGTCTCCAAGATAGATGTAACAAGATGTGCAAAGAACAAAAAACGTTTCAATCTTTGAATGAGATTTGGCTGATGAGTTACTGCTTGTTGTAAAACTAAGGTATAACAAAAATTAGTCGATTCCGTGTTCCACACGGTGTTTTATAAAGAAATGTGTAAAAATTGTTATCAATAAAATGTCTTCATTTTTCAAGATACGGAAAAATTCAACTAAGAAATGTTGTTTAGGATTCATCTTTACACTACGTTCCAAATTTGAGGAATATAACAGTATGTACAGGAAGAAAATTGAAGTTTTTGAAGTAAGTGTAATGTGGTGTAACATTTTTTTTATTACCAAATAGCCTAGTAAATAACTGTTCTTAAATTTTAGATAAAAAAATTTCATTTATTTTTTTGTAGTACGTGCATGTATATTTATTATTTTCCACAAATGTTGGTATATTTATAATAAAATATCTAATAAATCAATACTAAGGGGATTTTGTTTATAATTTTCAAATTAATGATAATGCAAGACTTCGGGTCACACAATTCAAAATAAGTTTTCTCCTTACAAGAAGACGAGATTATGCGGTAAAGACTTTCTAATCCTTCTTGGAACACAATGATGAGATTATTGGCCCAAAAATTAGATAAGTGTTTCCTTCTCTCAAATTCTCAGAACAATTTTCAGTTAAGAATCATATCATCTCTATTCTCGTTAAACAAAAATAAGAAATTTAAAGGGTAATTTTTGGTAGCACATAAGAATAAATTTTAGTTGAAACGTCTTATTATCGAAAATACGAATCTGTTGAATTTCTGCCCAATTGCGAAGAATGGTTAACGCAAAGAATTTACGTAGGAAAAAACCGAAAAAATCAACCCCTAAGATTTAGTAATTAGAAAATATTAAATTGCTTTTTACAATAAGAAACAATTTTTATGAAAACCACAAGCTAATTGTACCTAAATTATTTAAGCATTGGTTCATGTTGTGACATGAAACAACCCAGATTCTACAACAAACGAAAGCAACAAATTGTTTTGTAAAATTCCAAATATAATACGTTGTTAAATTAGAACAAACGGTGTCAAAACAAAACCGTTTCCCTTCAAACAAATAGTGATTATGTGGCAACCTTGTGTCTACTTCCAACGAAGAAATCTGTTCAAAACGGTTCAATTCTAGAATGAATTGAGCCTTGGTTAGTCAGATACTAGGGGTCAATACTAGCGCCTCAAAGCGGCCGTGACTAACTTTTGAGGTATACGATTTTTAAAACGGAAATTGGAGGGTTTCCAAATATATGAGCTCGGTCCATTTAAAATATCTTTTTGAAGTAAATTAGCTTTTACATGAAAGGGATTGTCTACTTGCGTTAAATCCTTAGTCCTGTATTCTTATTGCCTTTACTACAGCATTTCGAAGACGACCTAGGTGTTAGTGTTAGTAACCTTTTTCTAAGTAAAATTGGATATGTGGTGTCTTTGCCAATTTCAGATATTTTATTTATGTAATTATCGAAGTAGGTGGTTTCTACATTCAATTTTTTTTGACTACAAATGTTGGTCCATACGGAGCAGTTTCAAGAATTTTTTATATACGTTGTTATCACCGTAACCTATTAGTCGATCATATATTAAATTATGTTTTGTTAAAGATTCTTGAAAACCTTCGAAATAATTGCTGCTTCCATTGTTGTAGATGTTTTTCTCCAATTTTCAAAACATTTATGTTCTATAGAGAGTTTTGGTCTTTCACAACAAAAGCAATATTTGTTTTTAACGTTTACATACAATATTTGTTTTGTTTTGCTCCAATTATACATTCCTGAAAATGTATCGGGTCAATATTTTATTTATGTCTTAAACAAAATTCAACATACAACTCCAGATAAAGCATTATAGTTAGTGTGGTAAGAACGCTTACTCCAAGCTCCATCAACTATTACGGAGATGACGGGTATGCCAGATTCATTTACATCTCCACATTCTTTGGCCAATTCAGCTTCCTCTTTAGCAGCATCATTCATCAAACTGTTATTTTGATAGTCAATAGCTTGGTATAAAATTTACTGGCATTTACTGTAGGTACATCTTATTTGTGATACAAGGAACGTCAATTGCAGCAAGTAATTCTACTAACCGTGAATGTCCTATTTCAGTAGTAACGGTCCTTGCTACTGCTAATACATTAATTGTACCTTGGGGCGAAGAGTTATTTGAGTTTTCGGTTTTGACAAGTTCTATTTTATTGCAAACTGAACATTTGAAGGTAAATATGCTACGAAGTTCTTCAAGTCTCTCCGAAATGAACTCCATGTTTGAAAACGTGCAATCAAACCCTAAAAGTAAAAAAAATCAACAGTATGTAACATTTTCTACGTCAAATGTAACAGATTCAGCTTCTTCGTTTACGAAGTCTGAATGATTGACATTACACAGACTTTCAACAGTACATGTGCTGCTTATAATATTCGTTTCTGTGTTTAAATGAGACAGTTCTTCAATATTATCTTCTAAAATTAATTTTCTGAAATTTATAACATGCATACACAAGAATATTACGTATAACTAATTAAAACAAAATTCAAAGACATGTACACCCATGAAATTTAAAACTTGGACACCACAATTTCTGTAAACAAAAGTTTGCACATTGTGAAACGGGCTTAAGGGTATCATTTACAATTCTAACAGCAGGTAGTCTCAGCAGGGGTTATCTTATAGACGGACTGTAGAATGGATCATTACACTAAGCACGTTTTAGAAAATAGGTAATTTACGTTGCTTACTTAATTTTTTCTTTAAAGAATATATTTGAAGGTATCGCTAATTAAACACCATAGCTCGATTAATTATCGAATCAAAATTTTGTTTAGGAAATGTTTACAAAATAAAATTAGAAATAATTTTGATTTAAAAACGTCTACAAGCAATAACTTTTAAATTAAATCAAAAACTAAACATGGTTATTTGGGTTGACTGATTATTACTTATTTTTAAATAAATCTAACCTACTAATTATTGTAAGTTATTAAAAAATCATTAAACTCTCTATTCATAATATTTAGTCCTTACAAAATGTATATTTTATGACGTTTCATTTTTTCTGTAGTTAATATAAAAAGTGAAAATAAAAACTAAGGCAATTCTTATTGTCAACGTATATATTTAGTTTTTGACAAGAATTTATTACATAATTATAATTAAGATACCAAGTTATAGTTTAAAATTAAATGAAACGTTTTTTTTTAAATAAAGGTATTACTATATAAATAAATATAAGAAATCAATAATGGGTGTGACCTCCATTATTATTGATACATTCTTGGAGGCGTCTGCTCATTGACGCTATCAAGGTATCAATATAATTAATATTAATCGTTTCCCATGCGGTATCAATGGCTGCAATTAGTGCATTACGGTTTACTGGTATAAAATTTGGCCCTTGTTGTCTTCGGATAACAGCAAGTATTCGAGCCCAAACATTTTCGATAATGTTAAAATCTGGGCTTTTGCTGGCCAGGGTAACAGCTCCAAGTTATTTTCTCGTATCCAATTGCGCACAACCCGCGAAGTATGAATAGGGGCGTTGTCCTTTAACAACAAAAATACATTATGAAAATGTTAATTCAACAGATCCCGAACTATTTTTTGGAGAAAGTATAGTGAAATAAGAATACTTACTTGTTGGAAAATATAATCTTCGTCTGGATAAAACACTTCGACTGAAGGTTTCATAATAGTTTCCAAAATATCTAAATACGCAGCAGAATCAAGACGTCCATCGATAGCCCAACAAACTCCTGGACCCCGCGCGCTAACCCAACCCCACACATTCACAGAAAAATAACCACTTCGTTTTTAGGACATATGTGATTATTTTCGTAACGAGTTCCTTCCATTCTAAAAACTTTTAGTGGTCCATCGTTGCGGCTATTGAACGTTTTTCGTCGCTAAAAATCACTCGATTCCAAAATTCCAAAGGTTCGTTCACATATCGCCTTGCAAATTCCAGACGACGTCTCATATTTTCGTCACTGAGAACTTCTTCGCAGCAGCATTATACTTCTTTATTCCCATCTCCTTTAATCTTTTTGTGCAGTTATACGGCATCCGGGAAAATGTGTATCTGCTATAGCCCTGGAGTATGTAGCAAATGGTTGTTCTGTTACGTAATGAAACAACTCGAGATCTTGAGCACGTGTAGATACTTTAGGTCTACCACTTCCGATGGCTCTTTCCAAAGTGTGTTCAAGATTCCATTTTACTCGGTAATGCCCTACGGTGCTTTTGGTATATCTAACATACGTGAAATTTCACGCACGCTACGGCCCGCCGCTAATTCCGAAACAATCCGCGCTTTCAAATCAGCACCGAGATGAGGTGGCATTTTCACAACACTTGAAATTTTAAACTAAAATGGAATTTACATTTCTTACTTTATTTATTGGTTCACACTACCCCTTCTCAAACAGTAGGTAATTGTTTATTTATTACATACTTCTAATGACCAATGTAACAACCCTTAGAGCAATTTGACAAGGAAGTATATTCTATTGTTATTGAAACTTATTCATAAAGTAAAAGCCATTTCCTTATAATGCTAATGGACAGGATTTTCTTTTAAGTATTAAGATTACAATAGAGGACTTATAAACTTTCGAAAATATCTAATTATAAATATTTACACTGCAATTGCGCTTTTTCCTTAATAATTTCTTAGCAATAACATACACGTTCTTGGTTTTAAGTTGTCATAAATTTGATATGATATAAATTTGTGTTTCTAATATTACATCACAAACTAATCTTTATTCGCCAAAAATTGTTGCTTAAGTTGTAAAGCTTCGTACACACCTGAACAACAAACCGAGCAACAAACATAACAACGAACCGAAAGTCAAACAGAACGACAAACGATCTTTTCCATAATTACTTTCAAGAAAAACAAACTACCAATTTTAATTACTTCGCTTTTTTTTTATTTTGAAATTTCCCGCACAAATGATGCTAATAGGGACATCATTTTTTTCTTGCATTCTAAACACTGATTAATTTAAAACATTTTTCTTCTGTCAACTCCATAATATTACCTAAACACAACAAACCCACAAAAGGGAGGACAAAAATAAATAATTTAATTCTCCGCATAAGTTTGTTCGCCGTTTTGTTTAGATTCGTCCAAACCTGCAAACGCATTCGCGCGCATTTTCTTTGATGTCGGAGAAAAAACGACAAGTTGCGGGAACGCCGCAAACCGTTCGTGGAACAATCAGGACTTGCGAATCTGTTCTAAAATTCGTACGTAGCACCGTCCAAATTAATGTTCCGATTGCCGTTCGGTTCGTTGTTCTGTTTGTTCCTCGGTTTGTTGTTCAGGTGTGTACGAAGCTTTACAATAAGCATATTAATATGAACTATATCTTATGAAAGGAGAGTTATGTAACTATAATTAACGACTTAACGTTACGTTAGTAGATTCCATTTACTATTTACACATATTTTCTTGGAACATTCGATAATTAACTATCGGGATATGATGACCCTATACTTCGCAGGTTGTGCGCAACTGGATACAAGCAAATAACTTGGAGCTGTTACCCTGGCCAGCAAAAAGCCCAGATTTTAACATTATCGAAAATGTTTGGGCTCGAATACTTGCTGTTATCCGAAGACAACAAGGGCCAAATTATAAGTAAACCGTAAATTACCTATTTTCTAAAACGTGCTTAGTGATAATGATTCATTATACAGTCCTTCTATAAGACAACCTGTTGGAGACTACCTGCTATTAGAATTGTAAATTATACCCTTAAGATCTGCTTATAAAATGTGTAAACTTTTGTTTACAGAAATTGTGGCGACCAAGTTTTAAATTTAATGAGTTACTACTATATTAGTTGTAATCTTTTTCATTATAAGTTTTTTACTCTTTAACTAATGCAGATCATCGTAACTTTTATTTACAATTGCAAAATACAAACGTTTAAATTTTCTCACCACAACTGTAAATTATATAAATAATGAAATCAAAATTTATTGTAATTTATAAAAGAATGGAGTTAAAGCATAACAAATGGACCAAAATTTGTTTATTTAAGAAAGCAAAAGGTATCGTTGGTTGAATTTTATGTAATTTTTTCACAAGGCGCAAATCAGAAATGTGTTAAGCTATCTAAAAAAAAAAAAAGGGACCTTAATTGCTAAAGGTGGATTTAAGAGCAAACGGACCTTAAAGGCATAACAGGGTTAAATTAGTAAATGACCTATAAGCCGATTTTTAAAGTTTAGCTTCTTAGAAATGTAATTAGAAATTGTAACTTCGTTTCAGTTTAATGTTTCAAATGACTTTTCTAAATTTACGGCTGAATCCGTTAAATTGTAACCACAACGTCAATATGAGTTGCCTATATGAACAAAAAAAAATATTCTTGCGAATTTGTTTACTACATTGTAAGGTCGAAAATTTTGATTTCTAATCGACTCTTTGCATTGAATTAGCAGTTATTAGGTATAATTGAACAAAACAAATGTAACGTATTTTCAACGGCATTTTGCAGAAACGCTCCTTGGGATTTGCTGATTTCTCAACGTGTAAATTTTTGTTAGTTGCGACTGAGTTGGATCTAATGTGACTTTATATTTATAAATTAATATTAAACATATAAAAATACCCTACTGATTAATGCGTATTTGCCGATACTTTCCTTAAGTAGGAAATGTGCGCATGAGCGCTCCTATAATTATTGGCCTCTTAAGAATGTAAAATTGTAAAAGGAAAACATAAAATGAACGTTGAATTATTAATAAAATGACACCTGCAGTTATCTCTAAACGGTATGAGGATAGAGAGGAAATACAAATAAATTTTAATACATTATATTATACTCCTTTTAGTTCTGCGGTTAAGTCAATTTCACGGCGCATGTCTGAATATAATTCACTGCCTGCTTAGTAGACAGGTAAAATATTCACCTGTAGATCATCATATGCGAAGTAAAACAGGAGTAAAACGTGAAACTTATATCCGTAGTGAAATGTGTCAATAATTTGTGTAAAAATGTTAAATATTCGAGTACGTTAGGTAAGTGCCTGTGGTGTATTTTTGACCGCGATTTTCGTTTCTATTGTACCTCCTCGATTAACTTACGGTTTTTATTTATTGTTATTATTGTGGTCGCCACCGTGGCTTCGTTAGATTCTTTATACACAGTGCAACAAACGAAGAAACTGGTATTCTTTCTAACATTTCGAATTTCTAAGTTATCCTATCAAATACGGGTGTTTGTAAAAAGAAAGTTTCATCATTAATCGGTAGTATTTCTATTAACCTACTCAAGATGCCATCGGTGTCTTAATTGTAAAACATATTATCTTAGCGCATTATTTAATTATTTATCCAATCCGCCCACAAACGGAATGGTCAATTATTGCAAAAATTCATTTGGATGCGCAACCCATACGTATTTCACAAATACAGATACTACGTGAAACACACGTTCGAATTGCTAGCATTCTCTAAATTCCATTATGGTTAAAGGTGTGGCGATGGGAGAATCAAAATACGAGTTTCACATTTATTTTAATGTAATTATTTAGCGACAAGCGCTCGTGAAAAATCGGCCTTAAATCAATTATACTTTATTTCATTATTGCTTTATCTAATCGAAAAGATATATTTGCTCAACCTTTGATTAAACGTACAATACGATGAACTCATGGCGTACTGTATCTTCAGTTTAGACGGTTTGTTAGTTTGTAATTTGCACTTCTTAATTTAGATCGCACGATATTCGAAATATGGCTTATCACTCCAACGGGTACTCTCCAGACGACCGAGAACAAGAACGCGATCGGGATGACAGGAACAACGAAGGCGGCGATAAACCCACTTATCTTATGGAACATTTGGCAACTTTTACGGTTTCGAAAGACACCGGAATCGTATATCCAGCTGACGGTATGAGAAGGCTTCTTCAGCTGGAAAAAAATAATGGTATTTGGTCGCAGAAAATGCAACTGTGCTTCGACCGATCTTGGGTGTTGATTATGGATTTTGAAACGGGGGTAATTATTTTTTACTTACATTTGGGTAAAAATGTGTGTCACGACTTATTTATCGCATTTTTCTTATTTCATTTTTCACGCCTATTTGATTATCTCATTTTCAATGTTTGTGCGTGTATAGCACAAAACAGATTATTTGTTAGATTATTGAGTATTGTGCAGAGAAACCCGAAACCAATTTAAAAATGCTGGCGGCAGTTGCGTTTTCTTCATTTTCGTGGTCTCAGGAAGATTGCTTTGATTCACTTTCTTCACCACCAAAACACCTATAATTGGTGTCTTATTTATTCTTTTAATTAAGGATCTATTTTCCACAATTTACGTTTTCTAATCTATGGTATTTGGTTTCGCAAAGTAATAGACAACATTTGTTTATCTATTGACTATATGATTAAGTTCTGATGGTGTTCAATTTCTTGGATTACGATGTAATCATATACTTCGTCATTATTTTTTATACTATGACAATCTTTTAAAATGGATTTGCGGATTATTTAAAACCTATTTTTAATTAGAACAATAAATTAGTCAACGTGGGTTTTTCTGATAAACTATCTTATCGAGCATTACAAATCTTGCGATAAATAGCACACTGTCATATCTTTTAACTCATCACTCATTCTAATTTTGCATGTCAAATAAATATTGTTTGTTATAATTTTCATATAGAATGTACCACTTCACATTAATAGTTAATTCACATTTATGGTTACATACCAAATTAAGAAAAGGAAAATGTCAAAGACCTCCGTTATTGTTACTTCCTAAGCATTTCCAGAATACTAATCGACTTAGTGATGCTTTTATAATTAGTATTTTAATCGAATAACGAGGCGCTATTTTTTGCATCGATTTGAACTTTTGATTTTAATATCAACATTCCGAAAATGTTATATCCTGTTTCAGAGCGTTATGGAAAGATTTCCAGCTAATTCGATACAAGAACCTACAGCGTTTACAAGTCACGATCCCATGGAAATGTATAATAATATACTTGTCTTCATTGTGACAAATTCAGATCGACTTATCCGCCCGAAATGCACATATTCCAATGCCAAAGTATATCAGCACAAGATTTGGTTGAAGATATAAACCAATTAAGAATGGGAAAAACTTTGACGAGGAGTCGAAAAGAGCAGCATTCCACCCCCATCAACAAACCTCCCCTCAACATACTAAATCCTTCTAGAGATGCTTATCGTGAATCCGATTCCGAATTGACGGCAAATAACGATGACACTAGTTCAACAACAAGCGAAAAGTACGAACGTGATGTAACAATATTAAATCATTGCTTCGACGACATAGAAAAATTCATCGCGAGATTACAGCACGCTGCCGCCGCATTGAAAGAATTAGAACGAAGGAGAAGAAGAAGTCGTAAAAGCAAAAAGAGAGACATGGGAGATGGAATGCTTTCGATGCGAACCAGGCCTCCTCCTGAAAAAGGAATTTTTTGATATTTTTCAAAAATTTAAGTTATCCTTCAATCTCCTTCGAAATTAAAGCTCACATTCACGATCCTAACGCCCCAGATTATCCATTTTTATTTACGCCCCTTGCTTTAATTGTCGAAGCATCTCAATGAAACATACTACGAACTGCACCTAACACAGAAAGTGGTATCGCCATTATTGACCAGAGAAGCAATTAATCTTCTTATGAATTGCGTGACGAGCAAAGAAACCGAACTTTGGCATTCCCTTGGAGATGCGTGGCTATTATCGAGGTAAGTTTTTATTGTTGTGTTATAAATGTCTATTGATGTAGGCGATGGCCATTTACAATTACTGTCGCACCCACACCGATAAAATGAATTTCCATAACGCAATTATATTTCAAAACCATTGAAATATGTTTCGTATTATAGGGATCAATGGAAAGGCAGTGTATTGCCTTATCGTCCAGAATTTATGGACGGTTGGTCTCCGGACTACCCCGTAATCGACGAATTGGAACCTCACGGACAAAATAAACAATATCGCGATGCTCACAACGACATGTGCATTATAATAGTGACTACAACGATTATGAAACAAGTCAAAATAACATGTTTATTTATGACAACAGAGGCAACGATCCACACCACGATCCTCGAGAACAGAAAATTGAACCATTGTCGAATTTGGAAAGAGATATGCCTCCAAATATCAGAGACCCAAGTGCCAGAAGCGATATATCAGTCGACTCCATCGAAAGAAACGGTACTGACGAAAGAGGTTTTTCGCGAAACCAAGAAAGTTGGATAGATAATTTACAAGCTAGGGGAGCTAATGTGGTTCAAGTAACCTATCCTAGAACAGCTAATAACGACAAGGAATTAACAGTTGTGTGGGGCGAATTTTTAGAGGTGAGTTTGAACACAATTTAATTCCTTATAGATACGCACATTCATTAGTATTTCAAAAAATGTAGTTAACTATGTCAAAATAGAAAAAATATTTGCAATTCTCAGCAGGTTTAATAATCGTAACTGATTAAAAAAAATTTCTTAATTAAAATGTATTGTCCAAATAGATAGCTGCGATCAATATCAACCAAATTAATAAATTAAGTTTCAACAAAATTGGTGTTTATTATTATATCACTTTGCATTTTAAGATATTTTTATCAATGATTACATTGGCATCAACAATAGTTATTTGTATCACTAGGCAAGAAACTGACCTTTTACGAGTGCGAGGATGGTTTGCAGGTCAAGGCTTTAGATGCGGCCTGCAAGTCCGAGCACTCGCAAAAACAGTTTTTGGCTACGTGATACACAAGATTTTTTGAACCGACAAGTGGTCAAATTTGTTGAAACTTAAATTTTGAAATATTACTATATACCAGAACATTTTCGGTTGGTAGTGTAATTTGGCAGCTGTCAATACGGTGTCATTTTGGCATATATTAAAATACATGTTTTTTTTCCAATGTTTGCGTTTAAAGGCCTATAAAATTATTCAAAATAGGATGTAAAAGAGTACTGCAACGTATCATTTACGTATTCCAGTATGAGGATTGTACTGATTAAAGTGTCATGAGTAAATGTGATATTGCCAACATTTAGTAATTTTTTTGACTGCGGAGACTAAGAAACGGAGTGTTTCTGACCGCTTTTGAGTGTTGCGAAATCAGTGATTATGGACGGAGGACCGAAATAGTTATTTGTGTAACTAGTGTAAAAAGTGCATATCTATTCGATGCATAAGTGCTGAGTGCAACAAATATGCTTTTTGCACATGTTGCACACACCATTTTTTCTACGATCGAGAAAATAAAAAAAAAATAAAAAATAAAGAAATTACCTCGGAAATTACTTTCCACACTAGTGCAAAAATAATTTACTTTTGCACCAATGCAAAAGTGAAACTTTTGGCACAGTAATTGCTGCACGATCGTTGAAAAATGTATTTTTTTTAATGTTGAAATTTACAGTAAAAAAGTCGGCGAAAATCGCAACTCAAAGCTTTCTTTTACTCACAGAATAGATGTTAGCAACCCGAGTTGAATTAATGATATGTGAACCTGGAAACTAATAAACGTCAATCTAAAAAGTGTGTGATGAGTCAGCACTTTATTCTCTAAATATTTTTAAACATATAATTAATAATCATTATTGCGCCACCAAGCGGTTATTTTAGGAGTACTTTTAGTAAAAAAAAATTTCCTATAACTGGGATTCAGACATTTTATTTTGACCTCCGGTACATCCACGTCAGGGGAACGTCAGGTCGGCTACTAGTCTTTCTTCAACATAAAGATACACTAAGTTACTACAGACTTTTACCGAGTTTTAATTTAGATAAAAATTTTAAAATTGGAGGAAACACTAGACAACACTACAAATTTTCTAGGATTATTTTCAATATTAAGGAAGTTTCAGTTTGAACTGAAGTGACTATAACGTATAACTACTGGTATAACTTTCTATTTCTAAATAGAACACTGTATTTTTTTATTCAGCGTACTATTTTACGTAAGACGGTAATATTTTTAAAACTTTTTTTTTTTATAATGTTTTTCCGATTTTTTAAAACAAAACTTGACAATTTTTTGACAAATACCTACACGTGCGTTACCTGGTAAAAACAACTGAACTAAAATTTACTTTTAACCGATTTTGCAATCAATTAGTACTGAAGGATCACACTAAATTTAATGCATTTATACTTCGTTCTTTTTATGAAAGAGAGAAGGAAATTATATTATGGATTAATAATAAATTATTTCACATACAAACGGTATATGTGCTCCCTCTCAAATTAATTCTTAATTAAAAATCTATAGTTGCTCGTACGAAATAATTATTGTCTCTTATTTGAGTAGTTTCAAAAACAATTAGTGTTGTTGCTTGCTAAAATTGGTTTATTTATTACTCTCGTTCGTCAAATACTAGATTAAAAAGCATGGTAACAAATTGATGAAACAAAAATTTTCCTGAACTGACTGTGTCTAAATGCTTCGCCAACTATCGTAAAGAACTTTAAAATGTCGCAATTGTTGAATTTTTCTGTGACATTTTTTAAATTCAAAACTCAAACAGCGCTAAATTGGTTAACAATATCGTAATGGACTTCATTGAAAAATCCAAATCAGTTTATGGGAATATTTCAAGTTGCCTTTTACAAAAATATTATGTTCTCTTCGGAGGTACACTCATGAAATTTAAAACTTGGACACCACAATTTCTGTAAACAAAAGTTTGCACATTGTGAAGCGGGCTTAAGGGTATCATTTACAATTCTAACAGCAGGTAGTCTCAGCAGGGGTTATCTTATAGAAGGACTGTAGAATGAATCATTACACTAAGCACGTTTTAGAAAATAGGTAATTTACGTTGCTTACTTAATTTTTTCTTTAAAGAATATATTTGAAGGTATCGCTAATTAAACACCATAGCTCGATTAATTATCGAATCAAAATTTTGTTTAGGAAATGTTTACAAAATAAAATTAGAAATAATTTTGATTTAAAAACGTCTACAAGCAATAACTTTTAAATTAAATCAAAAACTAAACATGGTTATTTGGGTTGACTGATTATTACTTATTTTTAAATAAATCTAACCTACTAATTATTGTAAGTTATTAAAAAATTCATTAAACTCTATTCATAATATTTAGTCCTTACAAAATGTATATTTTATGACGTTTCATTTTTTCTGTAGTTAATATAAAAGTGAAAATAAAAACTAAGGCAATTCTTATTGTCAACGTATATATTTAGTTTTTGACAAGAATTTATTACATAATTATAATTAAGATACCAAGTTATAGTTTAAAATTAAATGAAAACTTTTTTTTTAAATAAAGGTATTACTATATAAATAAATATAAGAAATCAATAATGGGTGTGACCTCCATTATTATTGATACATTCTTGGAGGCGTCTGCTCATTGACGCTATCAAGGTATCAATATAATTAATATTAATCGTTTCCCATGCGGTATCAATGGCTGCAATTAGTGCATTACGGTTTACTGGTATAAAATTTGGCCCTTGTTGTCTTCGGATAACAGCAAGTATTCGAGCCCAAACATTTTCGATAATGTTAAAATCTGGGCTTTTTGCTGGCCAGGGTAACAGCTCCAAGTTATTTGCTTGTATCCTTAAGCACAGCGCACAATGTGCGAAACTTATAGTTTACATTAAATTGTGGATGTCCAAGTATTCAAATTAAATGAGTGTATAAGTACCTGGTGGTACATCATAAAAGATGTGCTGAAGTTTGAAATAATGGTCACTATTGGAATGTTTCCCGTGATTTATTATGCTTTAATTCTTCCATATGAAGAAGAAAGTATATTTGGCAAACAAGAGAGACATTGACTGAGCATCATTTCAATATTGAGTACAAGATTGATAATAATAATAATAATTTATTTTCAATTAAGTTTTAGTTTTATAAAAAAACATAAAAATTGTTCCCACCCATTCCGAGTGTAAAGCAGAAGAATCGGATTTGAACAAATGGAGTGGAGTCACCAATAGGAATCCAAAAAGATGAATTTTGAAACTGCTGTTGGGATGTTACATGATTTAGTGAGACTATTTCTAGTTTTTCAATTGAAGATGTGGAAGTCAGATTGGCTTAATAAACACTGAGCATCATTTCAATACTGATCACACGATAAATGTTGACTATCGAAGAATCCTCGAGTTTTAATTGACTCGGACTAAAGAAATGGAATAGCAATCCAAAAGTTCGAAACCATTGTCACAATTGGGATGTTTCATGTTTTCAATGTTTTCATTTCAAGAAGAAGAAAAGTAAAACAAAGAGACAGTGACTGAGCATCACTTCAATACTGGCCACAAGATACATGTGTAAAGTAAAATAATAAGTCGTTAACCTCTGTATTAATTAGGTTGGGTAATGGAAAAGTTAAAGTTCGAAACCGCTGTCACAATTTTGATATTTCATGTTTTTCTAATTTTCCATTTGAAGAAAAACAAGGTAGATTTGGCAAAATGTAAGATACTAAGGAACATATTCTTCCAATACTGAGTATAAAATAAATTTCCCATGTGTACAGAAGAAAAATCGTCGGAGTTTTGAGTTGAAAATAAAAAAAGACCAAGAATAAGGTAAACAACAGTAATTCGGAAAGGTATAGTTGTACGCAGTGGTCGCGATTGTTGCGATAAGTTTTTGTATTTTTATCTTTTGAGTCAAAGCAGATTATTATTTCAATAGTGAGTACTAAATTTTTAACAATTCCGTATATAACGAAAAATATTGATTAGGACTTAACGAAATTGATAATTGAACTTGTGGGAATGTCTGATGATCTTTATTCTCACGAAAAAGAAAGGTTTGGTCTTGTTGTTTCCTCTTCGTTAGTTCGGACTTGAAAAAGATGCATGACTAAGAAGTATAGAAATCGAAAACGTGACCTTGATGAAGTTTTGAAGATTTAATCGTCTCATTTGTTTTATTGAAGGAGTAAGGAAATTTGGAAATTAGTTCGAACTTAAAAGAGAGGAATCGCTCTGTGGGGTTAATGATAGGAATCCAAAACTAAAGTTCGAAACAGCTGCCAGATTGAAGTTGTTGGTTTGATAATTTCTATGCCTCTAATTTTTCTATTATAGAAGAAGAGGGGAATTTGGAAATTAAATCAATATTGATTACAAAATAAATTTTAACAATTTCTGTACATAAAGAAGAAGACTGTACTATTTGTACACGAAATGAGCATTGACGTTTTTGTCGTACGGGAAAAGTGATTTTTAATGTTGATAACAGATGCGATATTTGTTCATCGCAATGTACTGAGACATTTTTTTATAATTACCCAGGCTTTTTGATTACCTTACACTTTTATCGATCTACCCTGAAGTTTTTTTGTTAGCATGTTTTTTTTAAGTCTTCTCCTGAATAGTTCCTTTTGATAGTGGACGAAACGTTGGCAGTTACCATTTCGGCCGATTGGTTGAAAATACTGTGCCGAAATCGCAACTTGTCCGTTTTTGTAAGAGGTTTTATCGGTGTAATAAGGGGAATGCTCTGTATATAAAATATAAAAAAGGATTGGCTTTATCCACCTTTCTAGGTTTACCTGTAGCTGCGTGCGCAGACAGTGGGCCCACCAATCAATGTTTCTCCTTGCCTTACTCTACAGGTATTGAAATTCAGCCTACGGTGAATGCGCGCATCTATCTCATTTAGTCTCATAGTATTAGTAATAAGATGCTTCTTATCAATGGCAGGGGCGGGACCGCGAGAAAGTTGGATTACCCGATTGTTGGTAGTCTAACTTCAATATTTTATTCTGATGGACTTTCTATTGAAAATGGCTGAAACGTTCGATTCCGAGAGTTGTTTTTTATTTATTAACTATCCTCGACGTAGATGATTTACTTTAGGTTTAAACTAAACTCGAAAATATGGATAGGTTACCTAAACACAAAGTAGTTAAAGAGACAATATATTAACACTCTATTTTTCAATCACGTGATAGATTAAACAATTAATCGGCATTAAGTATGCACATAAATCTTGTTTTTTATAATCACATGATGTAGTGTAAATCGAATAGAATAATTGAAACGTAACTTACATGTATTTAAGCTGACATAATGCATTAATTTTGAAAGTAAAGCACAGCACAAACAACAAAAATTAAACCACATGGCATCTTGCGCATGCGCTTTTAATGCGCGAAATTACATAGAGCTCTAGATGGCAACCGATGAAAACATTCAAGTAAAAGTTGTAGAATATGTAATTTACAACTTCTGTTTAATAGTATTGTTTATGTAATTAATTGTTAGGTTGCGCGTATCTCAGTAATTCTCACACAAGCAGCGCCGTAGCAAACTTATTTTGCACAAGATAAGAAACTTGTTTTTTTTACTACTAGAATCTTATTATTGACCCATTTTCGAGTAATGAAGCCGATTTTCTCCTCTAGTAGTCAATAATTTTTTTATTATTAACTATAATAGTCAATAATGAAAGCAATTGCTATGGTTACGACAATTATGTTTCTGGTAGTAACAAATTTTTATGGGTAGGTATTTGTTATTTGAGAATAAACAATGCATTTCGCATTTAAAGTTTTAATGTAAGATTACATGATTCTAGGCTAGTAGTGAAAAGAATAATATATAAACCACGGTACAGAAGGCAAGAGAAATGTTCTACCTTGTTGTACAATGTATTATTACTCTTGATGCACTAAATATTCAAAAAATATCATTCTATGTAATAAAATACATATGTTGAATGCCATGTTTAGAGTATGAATGTAAACTTGGTTATAGGTTTTAGATGACAGTCGAAAGTGGTGGAAGGCCCGAAATAGCAGAGGACAAGTTGCTCACGTGCCACATACAATAGTAACCCCGTATCAATTTGGTGGTAATGGCAACGATCGCAACGAAGATATTTTCAACAACCCCCTGTATACTCATTATAATCGCAGTTCGCACAGACAGGTACAGTTACATAACTGTTACATACCTTTTGTACAAGGATTCTTTTTAGGATTCTCCTTCTGACCGTTTTAGTGGAGGTAGAGTCCTAGCGGTCCAGATCACGCCCCAAGCTCACCATCAATTCCGGCTGCTCCCGCAGATTGGGTTCGAAAAGAAAGGCTTGGTAAGAAAGGAGAATTTCGTTACTTCTAAAAATTGTAGACGTTTGCTGTAATATTTGTAAACTTCTGTTTTGTGCAGTTGTATTTGTCTTTTGCTTGCTTCTTTGTACAAACAATTTTATTTATATTGTCTATTTTCTCATATATTGTTGTATATTGTTATGTAAAATGTTTACTTGTTATCAAACATCTATCCATAATAGTAATTGGTCGAATTTCTATTTACATAAAACTACATTTTCTCTGGAAATTAGTAGAATGTTTTTCTACGGTAGATTTATTTTGTTTTATACTAATATGGAATAAAATGTTTATATTTTACTAAAATAAAGGATTATCCATAACTGCGAGTGCTTGTTTTTTGTGCGGCTTTAGATTATTTTATGTTTGCTTTTAATGTTGCCATAAATTATTAAACACGCTGGCAGACTTCCTTGCAATTGAAAATCGCAAATCTTTGCGAACACAATTCTTAGAACATGACAGCAGCGCCGCTCCTCCACCACCTCCCTCCACCGCCGCCGCCACCGTTGGTGGAACACATACAATTAAACGATACCCCTAAGCCAACGTTAAAAGGTCCCCTTCGATTAAATCTGTAACCAGTGAAAAAATGCAGGACGAACTCACTCTTGTGGCTAAGTATGTACAGGGAAAAAAAAAAAATTTTGATATTAAACAAACGCCGGAGGTGTACATCACTCAAAAATCCAATCCGCAGGAAGTACACAGAATGGTTGAAAGCTAAAGATTTTCCACCTGAAATTTGTTCCAAGTTTAAAGGAACGTCTGGTCATCAGATACTGCGGACTCACCCGTGATCAGCTAGAAACAATCGGTGGAGTTGAAGAAGGGAAACGTTTGTATTCCCAAGTTAATATACAGAGAGTATTTCTGGGGTAAGATATGCATCACAATTAGTACAATTAATGTTAACAATTATTTTAACACAGTATGAGATTTGTTCGCTCTCTGGAATTGCTTGCAATATTAGCAAAGCTCGGGAAAAAATTGAAACCGATTAAGTTAATAAATATGACAAACTGTTTACTAGTCACATAGTTCATATTATAATATATATTTTTTAATTATAATAAATTTCTTTCATTTATTTAATTTTAAATACCTGTTCTCCAAACGCATCGCAAGCGGAAAAATAATACGAGATAATCCGCTGGAAAGAGAGAGAGAGAGCATCGAACAGAAAAAGACATAAGGCAAGAGAATGGAAGAAAATGAGGAAGTGTAGGTATGTAAGTGGAATGGAATGACATCGAGACGATATCACGACGTGTGAGAGTTCAGGTAAGTGGTTTAGATGATAGAAAATTAAAGAGACTAAAAAGAAATTAAATATGTTTGAGAAGATGTTTTAAATGTGAGTGTGAAAACATGAGACAAAGAAATTGCATGTGCAATCTAATGACAGCTAGCAAATAACATATGAAATGTGGAAAGTTTAGGAAAGCGGTTCAGTGGAGAGAAAATCAAAGGGGCGGAAAAGAAATTAAATGTTTGGTAAAGTAGATATAATGGTGCGTGGAAGCGCAGGGGCTTATTGAGCACACCTCGTTACAGTTAGTGGTGGATTTGCTGACCTAACAAGCGACTGACTTGGCCGGTTTGTAGAGATGTTAGTAAGGTTTACAAAATTAAGGAACGAAAAAGTTAAGAAAGTTAAGGGATGAGCGCGTAGTTATAATCTAGAGTTTACGTCTGGAAGTGGTTGAGTTCTAGATAACAAGAAAGATGTAGGGTTTAAAAATATAGGAACAAAAACCAAAAGAGTTGGCATACTTCAACAAGCAGTATGGTTTTTCACGAAAAGAATGGAAGATTGGTAGATTTTGGCACTGTTCCAGAAATGTATGACGTGCTTCCTTCCAGTGGTAGGAAAAATTTCAACGAATACAGACCGACAATCGGGCGGGTTATGAAGCAATTATTTTATACTAGTGACAATATAAGGAAGGTGGGATTTCGGTAATGTAACAAATATAACTTGCAAACAAAAGCAAGATTTAAATAGTCTGCCACTAAATCCGAAGCGAATCGATAAGTGAGAGAAGCTACTTAAATACACCTTAAACCTACGTTGAATCCAGGATAAAATCTCTCTTCGCATCTCATGGTGTTGCTTCATTCTGAACCGTATTTTAATAAATAGATGTTCGGTTGCACAAAGAGTAATCACTAGTTGACAAAATGTTACCCCATCCAGCGAACTTAAAATTTAAATTTCAGCTAATCAGAAGGGCAACGGATTTAATTATCGTTTATATAATCGAGCATTAGTCTTTTAAATGTATCAAATCAAACATCTTTCGTTTACGTGCACAATAAAAAACACCAATGAAATCGAGCGGAATATAACGTTATCCGATTTCATTACCAAATAATAAAACATACGATGAAAATATTTATAACATGTGATTTAAACAAATGCACCCAAAAATACGTTCGGCTACAAAACAATAAAACAAATACAAAGAAAATTTAATCGATTGAAAGGAGTGATCTCCCCTTGCAGTTCGAGGAAACATTTCCCGGAAATAGTTCCACTGTCTTGAAAGCGTGGTTTCACATTTTGTAAGAAGGTGGATCGGTGTCTCTTCCGACACGCAGAAAAATCTGTATGTCGAGTTAGTGGCAACATCAATTTTGGCAAGATGCCCGTCGAAAGTCCGCAGTATCCGTCAGAAAGCCCGTAAGAATTCTTACATGGTTCCTGCTTACTCTGATAACCAATCCCTATGTTCTTTGCCGGACCGGTGAGCCGCACCTAGTAGAGTTTGGACTGCCCTTAGACCTGACTCAGTGTTCTAAATTTTCTTCCATTTCTTAGCCCGTAACTTCATGTATTGTTTGTTCGCCAAATCAACAGAAGGACTCTGACCCTGCGAATGGCGTGGCTCTTCTCACCAAGGACATGCGATTGCTCGTTGCTAGAAGAGTGTCCAGTGACCCAAGCTAGGATTACCTACGTAACAAAAAGCTGTGGGCAGTGGAAACAGTGTTTTCCACATATGACGGTTGATATTATTCAGGGGTCGGCTTATTTAGGTCATGTCTATTGCAGACAAGTCTGACATAAGAATGATAGACTGTGTAAGTGATCAAGGACCGATGAAAATCACCACTAGTAATATTCTTACCTTGCTCATCCGCAAATTCTCTTGAGACTTTTTACCCAGCATCTGCTTTCACTCCTTACCTTTATTTTCTCTTGGTCTATCTTTGTATTTAAAATTTGATTCTCTCTTTCGTTATTAAATTCATAAAGTTTTCCATTCTTATAATTTCGCTCTCATTCTAATTTCAGTTCCTCTCTTTAACATTTTGAGGTGGTGCCTTAATTTCAGTCCTGGAACTGTAAAAAAAAAGGCCTTTATCAGAAGAATAAAGCTCATCTTTTCGCCCAATTGTACGCCTTTCAAATAGGCATTTTCAGATTAAAAGTCATGGTTTTTTATAATAAGATTGATTGATCTCGTCTTTAAAATTCAAGAATTATTTTGTACTTTTACATTTTAATTTAAATTACTCGCTTTTTTATGCATTTAATCAAAATAATTACTAATCAACCAATCACAATCCACTTGTGTTTTCTTTCTGTTCCACACAATTTCTTGTTTATGATTATATTGAAAATAAAAATATATATAATTCAATACCGATATAAGCAATTTTTTTTACTGAAATATGTTAGTATGACGTCGTATGTACGTTGTGCCGATGTAACTATTACGTAATATATCACGTACTTGTAAGGCCATTTATTACGTATCTGGTCTGTGACATTGTTACGTAAAAGTAGGTGGTTGGCTTACGTATTTTTTGACGTAACTGCGTAAAAAATGACCCCTAATAATTACGTGCAAACTACGTAAACTATGTTTGCTGGGTTCACGCCCATAATTGTTTTTACTTTAATCTATTTCTAAATTTCTCACACTTCATACTGTCCGCTCTATGCCCATTCCCACTACACGCAATTCAAATCTTTTTTACGCCCTGCTTTAGCTTAATTCACCTTTCCCTCCACACTTTAGGCATCTCTTTTATCTTGGCCCATTTTTACAGAATCAACGAGTTCACCGTGAAGCAACAGGAATTGAATTTAACTAACCCGAACGTTTTTGCGACTTAACGGGTGAAGGGGAATACAATTATGATGTCGTACAATTCATACACCAGGAACTGAAATACTGCCTGTTGTCAAGATGAGAAATACAAATGGTTAAACAAATGTTAGGTTATGTTGTACCAAAATTGTACTAAGAAAAGAGTAAAGTCGAGTTTAAGCAGTTTTTATTTAAAACTTCCTCTTATTGCTTTAAAAATTTCTGTCGCCCTACCTTTTCTTCTATCTCACTCTTGCTTTTGATCATTCCACAGTATACATGTAGCTACTGTGATCATACCTATATACTACGTCGAGATTATTACTTTCCTCTTATCTTTTCTCCAATTCTTTTGTGTATACTCCTACAATCTAGCTCTACTGCCATCTTTACTCCCTATAATACACATACTATAGCGATCTTCTTCTCCTTCCATCCTCGTAATTTTTCTCTAGTTCATTTTACCTCCTCGAGAAAGCCTTCTATATAAATTTCTTCCATTTTATTCTTTCTAGTAGTTCCAGCTTTATTTCCTTTTAGGTTTGTGTGTCAGTTTCCTTTCTTTGTTCTTATTAATATATTTTGGGTTCTAGGTTTGAGAGTACGATGCGTCTGTTACTCATTCTATGCCTGTTTAACATTTAGTCTGTTATCAGCACACTCATCACACAACTTCCCTCCTACACTCAATTCATATATATGTCAGTTGTGTTTGTGTTAGAATAATACTCGACGAGGGAGTTTAACTCTTCATTTTTCTTAAACGTTATCCCTAAAGGTCACGAAAGTCAAATCATGAAAATATGATTTTTGGACGATTCTATGAACAAGGAATCATTTTTGAGTGTCACCAATTTTTGTGGGAGGGATGGTGGAATGACCTCTGGTAGTTTTAAGATCAACTTCCTAAAAACATTATTTTTTACCGTTTTATGATATGGAGGTCTGGTTTGTTATCCAAAACTAAAATATGGATTTTTGAAGTTTTCTTGACAATAAATAGGTTAGGTTATGTTAGGTTATCCGAAAAAACCAAAAACATTAATTTTGAGGATTTCTGATAAATAAATAGTTTAGAGGTTAGGCTCATGTTAAATTAGGTTAGAAGTTAGCTACCAAAAATAATATAAGTATAGTAGGTACTGATTGTTAAAAATTTCTAACAGGTAAATATTTTAATAATACAGCAATATTATAAATTAAGTACCTAGGTACATATTATATGGGTCTGGCTTATTATGACTTTTCTACTAATATAATACGAAGACTGCTCTGGTCTGTTTTAAATGACGGGGCTTCACGATCTACGACCAACGACTGGAGGTGTAATTGGCATCCACACTCTGATGAGTTCATCCTTCACATGGACGACGTTTCGGCATTGATTAAGCTCGCGCAACGATGCCCTCAAGTTTATTTTTATGTGTCTTCATATAGGAATAAAGTCACATCAAATACTTTGCATTTTGATTTAAAATAAAAGTAGTATGGGTACATTTATATAAATATGACATACAAATATTTGCCAGACATGTTAATATAAAGATTAATTAGTTCCTCTCTTAGTAATTACTACTGTGCAATTAAAAATCAAGGTGATAGAAAATATTTACAAATAAAAATTAAAACAATTACCTATACAATAAATTATTCATACAAAGAAAACTGTAGAAATCTATAATCCTCTTACAAAATGTTCAAGTACATGATTGAAAAATTTTAAATATTTTAAAAAGCCCCACCTATTTAGCAATGCTCAGTTACCTGCTCAGCAGGTGAATTCTCCAGTTCTTAACATTCCATTGGTCGAATCAACGTTGATCTTTATGGTCAGGGTTAATAGAGAAGGGTTTAAGTAACTGCATTAATTATTATAGGCCAGTAGAACAACAAAGTATATTTGAGAGGTCATAGCACCACATCATAACATATGAACTATGAGTAATTTCAATTAAGACACATTCAATTTATTGTGATAATGTAAGAACAACTTTAAAGTGACTTAAGTTCCATCTTTATACTAAACTAAAACAAAATGAATTACTTAGGAATTCGTCAAATGGAAGTAGTTTCAGTGAATCGGTTACAAAGTTTTGAGTCCTTGTGTAAGCTTTTTAACAAACTTTACATGTGGTCAATCAGTTCATCCCTTAGAACCTGCAGCTCCTCAGTTTAGTGAATATCTATTAATACCGCATCATAGAAGACTAAGAATTATACATGTATTACCCAATACGACAATAAAAATGTCTACAGAGCAGCTTAACGAATCTAAAATTCGATCAAGTCGTAGCTCTCTTTCAGAAGAATATTGGTTTACTAGATGGAATAAACCCTTGAAATTGGGTAACTGTAACTGTTCTTTTCGACGATCTCAACGTTCTCAGCTTTATCGAATCAACGTTTGTCTTTAAGTGTATACAGACCTATAAGTGTAATTGCGAGTGACACAAACAATTTGTCCCAGTATAATATTCCACCTACAAAAATTGTCAATTTGGAAACGTTCGTCGAACGCCTCATTCAAGAGACATTGTTTGAAGTTTTTCAAGAATACTTCATGAAAACTGCAACACTAAAGAACCAAAATGATGGTATTTGTAATTACGCATTCAGTTCATGCGAAGACTTGGATGGTGTGATGTTACGAAAACCCAAAGAGATTCCGACATCTACCAAAAATTGTTCTCATAAAAAGTCTGATGCAAAAAGGTAAATGTACATTTTCAAATAGAACTTAACATTGCACAGAATAAATTAATTGGCAAAAGTGCTTATCGTAACAACAACTTTTATACTCACAACGTTACCATAGAATTGAATTTAAAGTTTGCATTTCTTTCATTGCTAAATTAGTATGTTTAATTTTGTAACTATAGGATACAGTAGTCAAAGGTTTGAATATTTCTGAAATGGTTTATTCTAAATAATCTCACAATATCGTTTCATGTATATAACTAAGCAATCAAATCTTTATATAATGAGGGTTCTTTACAGTCGATACTTTGTCTTACTGCCATTATTTTCATGGGGCTATGAGAGTAAGCTCTGCTCTGTATTAAAGGGTATTCTTGCTCTCGATGGAGAAGTAATTTTATGAATAGATAGGGAAAGAGAACTAATATAATAATACTAATTCTTTATTAATGGAAACACCCCATTTACAAGTATTACAATTAATACAACTGATTGTAGAATTAAATTTATAAAGAAAACTGATTTATTTGTAGAGTATACAATTAGAACAAAAATTTAAATAAAGTAATATTACTTAATTAAATAATAATAATATAATTAAAGATTTGCAAAACAAGGAAATTAAAAAATATTTAGTAAAATTAACTTAGATACTAGAACACTAAACTATGTAAGAATAAAATTTTGCATATTTCTTAACTAGCGTAATGTATTTGTAATTTATGTTTAAAACTTTGTTGGCTAACATTGAAAATATTAAACCATCTAATATTTGAATATTTATTAGGTAACTTCATTGCTTCAGTTTTCAATTTTGGTAATAGGAACATATTTTTGAGTTATTCCTGGTCACTCGAAAATTTAGCTGTTCAATGAAGCCATTAACTATAATCAATTATCTCCCTCCTTCACTGTAAAGGTTTAATTTTAATAGTTGCTATTATATATTCAAATAGCATCCTGGGAATATGTTTTTGAAATCCAATCGAAACTCACAGTGTTTGGATGGTGCAGCGATGTGTACCTTGTGACTTAGAATTTTACACTCCCTGCTCAATTTATAGAAAATCCTCGAGAAAATCGTAGATAATCAATTGACTTTCAAGTGATCTGGAAATCTGGATAACGCTAGGAAATTGAATGTCCATAAGATTGTAATAGTTGTTTCGTTCCCTGGATTATTCCTTCTTACCTATGAAATGGATTGGGCTTTGATGTGATGGGCTGTATTGACACCCTGTAAGATCTTAGTGAAGTAACAGTTAGGCTGGGTGGTGTGGTCCACAGCGTTTTGCAGTTTTATGCTTGACGAGCTTTATAAATAAGCAGAACTAGCGTTTTTCATTTCATAAAGTCATCCTTTAAAAGACATTGACCCGTTTATAAACCGAACCTAAAAGCGAAGCTTGCAGCTAAGAATTTAATCAAAGGATGAAAATAATTATGATTCAGATTTCTAGTCTTAAGTAGATCTTAGTCAAAATTCACAAAAATTTGTGTGCCAATTCTGCTTTTAGACCCACCGTAAGTCAAAATTGGCTAAGACAAATTTAGCTACCCCATTCTTGCTCAACTATAAATACGGACAATTGTGTACTTATCTGATAACTCAGAAAAAAATGCATGCTTACACATAAGGTTCTTAAATTTTACCCTCTAGATTTTCTTGCTTGCAACCACTAAAATAAAACCATTCATTTTAGAAAACCAGTAGTAATCCTATTACCTGGTAATTGGAAGTCTACGGCAGATGTTTGGTGGAACATAATCAATACTTTAGTACAAAAAAGGCTGGTGAAATAGTGGCACCTGATATGTTAGGACACGGATATAGTTCAATTCCGAACCAAGCGGAGGCATACAAATTTAGGAAACTTAATTAAATACAGCGCTCAATGTATTTGATCGGAATACGTAGGGATGACGCAGACTAGAAATGCCATCAAGTATCGCTCAGTCATTTGGGTAAAATCAAAGGAATTTTTTAACATTTAATATTGCTGTTTTAGTTGTAGTTTAGCTTAACAGCACTGTCTAGCTATCGCTCCCAGCCAAATAATCCAACTAATTTTGATAAGCGGGGGAGGTCCAACACCATTAGCACCACCACCTAATATTGATGAAGCATCAATTTATGGTTGCCTACAGACGCTTCTAAAGCCCTTGTTATTTTGTGGAATGAAGCGGTAGTTTGTTTTGTGAGAATTTCTGACTCCTAACAACAACTTTTAGTTTTAGAACTATGTTTTTATTCTTTGAGAGGAAAAAACTTTAGTGTATGTGGCGTAGAAACGATCCGTTCCAAGTCATAGCCTACAGTGCCGCTGACCGGGCAAAACAGCCAGAAAGGTGATGCCGCATTTCATGAGGCGAATACTGGTTCCAACCCTGTTAGTCCATGGACTTCAGGACACAATTATTACTTGGCAGGCACAAGAATGCGAGGAATGGAAAAGAGTATGTATTGAATATTTTTGCTGCAATCATAAAACCATAAAATGTTTTGTTTTAAGAGACGATTCCTCGAGCATTTTAGAATTGATCCTAATGCTGGACACATGTGCATGCTGGAAACTCCCGAGCATCTCAGTCACATGATTATGTGCTTTTATAGACTGAGGTGGACTAGGTAGTCTCCAACCAGTTAAGAGCAATCACGTTACTAGCAGTGGGCCATCCTAAATCATGCACTCGTACCATTAAAACAGCTTTTAATTTAAAGACTTTGAAATAAAACTTAATTTGCCTATAAACTACGACAGATATAAATAAAAAAAAAAAAAACTTAATGTTTTATGAGGCAAAACTTGGGCTTTGTCACTGTGGTATTGGTTTTATCTCAAAATGCTTACTTTTTGTTTTCTTTATGTTTTAGATTTGTGCATTTTATAATATTTAACAGCATAATTTTAATGGAAATAAAATACAAAATCAAAATTCTACCACAACACGACAAAGTCCCTTCTTATACCTACCAATTTAAATCAAAACATTGCTAATAACTTGAAAATTTGAGCCAATTTTATAGGTACTTCAAGACTAATCGACGCATTAAAATTCTGACTTATAGTACATGGTTTAGGGATGGCGCACTACTAGCACGTATTGCTCTTAAGTTTGAATACAGATACTGAACCTTCTATTTTTTTCAAATCTTTTGCTTGCTGGAGAGTGTATAAATCATACTTTGATTGCTCTAGTCAATCCCTTAAATGGTTCTTTATACATAAGTGATAAAAAAAAAAAATGGATCAACTGTAACAGAGATCAATTTAATTGTATAAGTTGGAACAATCATTCTCACGACATTACATAAATAAACAATTTAAAACGCATAAATTAGTTTAATTTATTTGATTATTTAGAAGGATTTCTGGAGATTTTGCCACTCTTTAAAGATCATTTGTTTCCGTTGGGATAAACGTATGCAGGAAACTTCTTCCTTAAGCATAACTGAGGCGATGTTGTTCAAAAGGCAGTGTAAGCAGCTTTCATCACGTTTTCAAGGATAGCTTATCTACGTCTTCATCTTTTGTACTATAATTAAATTAAAAGCAATCAGTTCAAGATTCAAAATGATTGTTCGACAGTTTTATTTAAGTAGCCTACAACATAATGAAAACAATAAAATAAAAAGCATGCTACTAATCTGTCTATCTAATTTTGAATAAACGTGAACAGTATTTAAAGCGTTAAAACAACAATACCTTGACAAGCGATAGCATCCATAACAGTATGTGCTTAGTTCGGGCAGTCGAATTACTCTGTTTATGTTTTCTAGTAAGGGCACATCTAAGTGGGTTTCAATTTTTTTCTTCTCCTTCTTTACCGGTTTGTTTTACATTTTCTAGAATTTGGGCTCTGGTAAATTTAGAACGAGGCAAAACCTTAGTTGACTTATTGGTAGTAGCAGTCTCTTCGTCTAACAACGCTTTCAATTCAGCCTTTTTATCTACTGCCTGTTGCTTCTTCTTTCTTGTTCCTCCTAAATATGATAATGATCGGGAATCTGATTAATTTGAGATTTAAATGCGTACCTTCCTTTGAAGTTTTCGCAGGACGTTTTTGTTGTTTCTTTCCAAAAATTCATCATCTGCTACCTTTGTTTTACTGCAAGTTGCTCCTCTTTTACTGCGGTTTTCGAGCTCTTGCCGCAGCGGCTTTGCTATTTTCTCCAACAAATTTCTTTTTGGCATAATTGATTTAATTACAAAACAATCTTTCAAAATTGTTATGTTTTACATAATGCGATTTCCACATCCGTCATTTTTATCTTAGCGGATAGCGCATGCCTACTACCAGTGATTGAATCCTAGTCACAGAATCATAACTCGTTGATAACAATCTATGTGAAGTTAGTAACTTCAAGTGTAGTTCTCGATAGTTCTGATTAGTTCAGTTCAGTTCTGCTTCATACATGTTTATTTGCTACTTCAATTTAACAATTTTTATAGCTTAATCCTAAATGACACATAATATTTAAATAACTCCATTGGATCGGCTTTCAACTTTAGAGAGTTTTCTGGTCCGTTTGTTTCCGATCCTCTGGGCTTAACCTAAGATAAAATACTTCTTCAGCCTCTTGTGCCTTAACATGTCATCTACAACGTGTCCTGATCTCCGTGATAAGTGGGAGCCTCTATAATGATTCGGATAATCGTCGATGCTAAGTTGGGTGTTTTTGCGGCATAACATCGGGTAGAGATTTGCCAATAGGGCATTGGCGGTAGTCAGCTTTTGTACGATGTGGATTTCAAAGCAACTTCTTGTCTCAGAGTCAGATCGAAGTATTTAACCTTGTTTTTGTTTAACGTCGTCGCCATTGGATGTGGAGTCGGCGTGCGAGATCTATTTCTTCTTCGGTTAAAGAGGATCGCCGCGCTTTTAAAGGCGTTGATTGGCTGAATCCACGGATAGAGACCAAAGTTTGTCATTCCAGATGGAATTTCGGTGCAACTTGGACGAGATTTTTGTATCACGCCTGTCTAGACGTGGTCAAGGGTTGTTTGTCGTTAGGGTGGTGGATACCAGTTTCATGCGGCGAAGACGGTTTTTGTCATTTACTGAGGTAATTGTAGATGGTCTGCTATCGTCTTAGTGAATATTCTGGTGACTTTGTCGATACATTTCTTCACGAGATTTGAATTCGCGTCTTAAATTTGTGGGAATTGTCGATAATCGGGATTTTCGGAATAGTTTTTTGGCCTCGCTTCGGAAAGTAGTTGTCCGCGAAATCTCCAAGTTGGAGGTCCGAGATCGTAGTCAGGTCTTGTAGGAGCCTGAGGTTGTAGAATAACGCGATGTCGACGTCCGACAAACCGTTAGCTAAGTTCAGCGTAGGCTCGTACAGACCGTCAACTACGAGGTTTCAGAAGCTGACCAATCCTCAGCAGAAGTCGACCCCTCGGCTTTGCTTTTTCCTGTATCAGTCTGGATGCTTCGCGTTAAGTCTCCGGTTGGTATGTTAAAAACTGCGTCTAAGTCAGTTTCTAGTATGTCTGTGGTTGGCGGGTTGTAGGCGGTGCATAGAAGCATGTCTACGTTGGCCGCAGTGTTTACCACAATTTGGGTGACATCCAGGTTTTCTAAACATAGCGTCGGGATGCGGTAGTGAGAGATGGAACGCTTGATAAAGATAATTGTACCTAACGTAGTTACGAATTTTGGGATTGTCGCAGTTTCAAAGATGCGTTTCGGAAATTAACACGGCGTCTATGTTTAGTCTGTACAGAAATTCTGTATACTCTAAAACTTCAGAACGAAATCGACGGTACCAATTCATCCTTGCAGACGTGGGGCTTGGTGCGTCCTTTTGTACCTGTGAAAGAAATTGATTAGTCTGATGTCTTCGGATGTGTCGCGGCAACTCTTCTAACTGGCGGGTGGTCTTGTCGGCAATTGTAGCATTAGGCTGGTCCATCTTCGCGTTCCCTGCAGCAACAGACGGAGTACACGAAACGCTAACAACTGGTCCGATGTCGCCTCTTGGGTGCGGCGTTTCAACGATCGCATTTCGACCACTCCGATTTCGGTGTGATCGTCAATGGCCTTTGCCTGCGAGCTTCTCTCTTCTTTGATCTGGACGAAGAGGACCAGCGTTGTTGGTGCAGTGTCTTGAAATACTCTGAAATACTTCGAGTATCTACCTCGAAGCTTAATTGGCTGAGATATAAAGTAACTCCTCCTATCGCCTTGGCATTTCCCCGAATCACCACCTGCATTGATTGATTGTCCCTAACAAGTACGAGTGGAATTCCTGTTGAGCTTCTTCCAAGGCGGTGGGAAAGTCCCGGAGAATTCAGATTAGAGTTCTGACTACCTTTTAAACAGTATGAGAGTTTATATTGTTATGTCACTTGAGTTTTCAAAATAAATTAGAATATTTGCTGCGTAAGAATCATAACAACTGGTAATCAGGTGTGGGGTGTTTTGTTTTTTAGTCGTATCTAATTTCAGTATAGAAAACTGACCAGTTAATGTTATTGCGTGTGCTAAATAAATAAGTGAGTGTGACGTTTTTAAACTGACTTTATTAATTAATTAAGTGTGTGTATTAAAACTAATTAAGTGTGTAGAAGGAAATAGTTATATAAATTCTTTTATTTGATGACTTTAACCAGACTGCAAACTAGCAAATGGACGAGAATATATTGAATATTTGAAGGTTTTAAAAATAGCCAAGATGCAATGAGAATTAGTCAGAACATTGGAGGATAAGATCGAACAGAAATATATATGAAAATGAGCATTGAAGAATAGACAAATTGAACAAAAATGGAATCGATGGAAATGAAAATATAGAAGAAAAATTGAAGAAATATTGGAATTGTTGAAGCAACAATGGAAGAGAACGTTATTGGATTAATCGAAAACAGAACAAGAAAATAGCCGATAGGAATAAAACTTCTGAAGAGAAAATAAATCAAACAAGTTTCCAAAACCAAGAAACAGCCTAAGTAATAGACATCCTTAATTGTGGCCCTGCGTGCAGAATGACTGAATTAATGTTCACAGACGTTACTGATGGCCAGCAAAGTGACTATGAATTCTGATATCACGTCTGAAAACCAGGTATGTGGGACTCACATTTGCCAACAAGTGGATTCCCGCAAATCAAAAATCTAGTGAGAGCCTGCAAGAATTTTTAAGCCGATATTGCCAAACTGGTTTGATTGGTATCTTACACGTGCCGAATAGTTTCTCAGCTATTCAGACGTCGTTCATGGATGACATAGAGATAGTGAGACACAAACGTACTTTGGATATTAGTTGCTTTGGCTCATGCTTTAGAATTTGGAAGCAGCAAAGCAAGGTCTCACAAAAGTAACTATAAACTTGATATGATGTTCGGAGACTGCTACCCTACCCAGAATTGACGATACTTTGTCAGGGTTCAAAATGGTTTTCAACGTTGGATTTAAGGAGCGGCTATACTGACAGTGGATGTAGAACCCAAAGATTGCGAGAGAACCGCTTTCACTGTTGGAAATAGTTTGTAGCAATCACAAAGCCCTTCGGGTTGTACAACGCCCCTCTGCGCCTTTAAACGGTTGGGATGAACGCCTTTACGTGCACTGTCGTGAAAATGTGCTTGGTCTATTTAGACGACGCCATTGTGGTTGATAAGTAGTTCAAAGAACTTATCAACCTGAAGTTGAATCCAAAAAATGCCATATCTTCAGGAAGGAAGTACAATATCTAGAACACTTGGTATCGCGAGACGGAGTGCAGGCCGACCCTGAAAAGATCAGAGCAGTGCAAGAATGGCCAACACCTATAGACAAGCACGATATAAGGAGTTTTCTTTTGGGTTGTGCACGTACTACCAGTCGATTTGTTTCCGGATTTGCAAACATCGCGAAACCATTAAATAAATTAACCCAAGAAGGACAAGGATTTCGATGAGACCAAACCGAGTAACCTGGCTGTAGGAGCAGTACTATTCAAGTTTAAGATGGTCAAGAAAGAGCCATCGGGTATTTTAGTTTGTCACATTCAGAGAGGAACTACTACGTGACTTGAAGAGAACTGTATCAGTCGTTAAATCTGTCGAACATTCTATAAATACTTATACGGACGAAAATTCCTACTGAGAACGGACCATGCTGTCTGAAATCGTTGTTACATTTTGTAGAGCCTAGAAGGACAAGTCACCAGATGATTTGAGCGGACATAAGACTATGATCAGAGACCAGGAGAGACCTTGGTCCGATGAACTGTACTCATTTTGGTGTGAAGAACACATTTGAGAAAACGGTTCTGTTGGGTGAACTGTAAAGAAGACCTAACTCCAGCGCCCAACGCTATAACTTTGCCTTGACATCTCTCATCGTTTTTAACTAGTTGAGAACTTTATTGTCAGTTCGAAGAATGTCCGCCGTGACCTATAGCGACGAGTAGCCCAGATCACAAACAAAGCATACATGATAAAGCGTTGCTCGCGTGCATTGGAACGGGCACTCGCGAGTGGCCAGGATCCAGACGATGTAGCGATCATAGTGTCTCGTAGGAGTTTCTTTAACTCCCTGAAGGTTCGCGCTCATTAATGTCTCCACAGCAATGTAACTGAACGAAGTACAACAG
>JALBCR010000774.1:0-159492 GCA_030710515.1 Abscondita cerata | reverse complement strand
TCATTGTGCTTCGTTGATTACGTATTGCTCTTTTTAAACTTTTTTCAGTTGAGGAAAGAGGTGATAGTTGGACGGAGCCAAATCGGGTGAATAAGGGGGTGTTCTAGTAATTCAAACCCTAAATCACGAATTTTTTGCATGGCAACATGAGATTTGTGTGCAGTGGCGTTGTCCTGCAAAAACAAAACACCTTCGGATAGCTTTCCGCGTCTTTTCTCTTTAATATTTTTCCGTAGAGCGGTCAGTAATGTTGAATAGTAATCTCCAGTTATTGTTCTACCCTTATCCAAAAAATCAATCATGATTACTCCATGGCAATCCCAAAAAACTGAAGCAAGAACATTTCCAGCAGATTTTTGGACACGAAACTTTTAGGTCTTGGAGAACCAGAGTGTCGCCATTCCATCGATTGTTGCTTTGTTTCTGGATCGTAGAAATGTACCCAAGTCTCATCCATAGTAACAATTCGGTTTAAGAAGTCTACATCGTTTTCAAATCGAGCACAGATCGAACGCGATGCTTCTACCTTTGCACGCTTTTGGTCAACATTCAAACATTTGGGGATCCATTTTGCAGCAATTTTTCTCATGTCCAAATTGACGTGAACCATATGATGAACGTTCGTATGAAATATTCAGTGCTTCAGATATCCGTTTTAGCCCAATTCGACGGTCTGATAAAATCATGTCATGAACTGCATCGATATTTTCGGGGACTGACACAGAAACTGGCCTTCCCGATCGGTCATCATCTTCAATGGAAAATTTACCTCTTTTGAAGCTTGCATTCCAATTTTTTGACGGTCGCATACGAAGGACAATGATCACCAAGGGTATTAAGCATATCTTCGTAAATCTGTTTACCTCTTAACCCTTTTAAATACAGGTACTTGATGAAGGCTCGATAATCCAATTTTTCGATTTTTACAATTTCTGTGGACATCTTTTTTCATTTAATTTATTGCGTGACTCTGTTTTACTTTTTGACGTCAAACTTTACATTGACACTTCTAATAAGTTATTGCTCGTTGCTATGGTAACGCAATATTTTGTTTATGCAAGGAACTGGTCTAGGCTAAATAAATATCAATACATTCTCGTACCTTGTTCTTGTGGCAAGGTGGACATAAAAACTACCAAGTAATCAATGGAAACAAGGGTCAAAAACATCGAGAAGCTGCCGTCTGGGACTGACACAGAAACTAGCCTTCCCGATCGATCATCATCTTCAATGGAAAATTTACCTCTTTTGAAGCTTGCATTCCAATTTTTGACGGTCGCATACGAAGGACAATGATCACCAAGGGTATTAAGCATATCTTCGTAAATCTGCTTACCTCTTAACCCTTTTAAATACAGGTACTTGATGATGGCTCCATACTCCAATTTTTTGATTTTCACTGTTTCGGTGGACATCTCTTTTTTTTTTAATTTATTACGTGACTCTGGTTTACTTTTTTGACGTCAAACTTTACACTGACACTTTTAATAAGTTATTGTTTATTGCTATGGTAATGTAATATTTTGTTTATTCAAGGAACTGGTCTAGGCTAACTAGATATTAATACATCCTCGTATGTTAGTTGAAGAGAGATTGTGGGTGTACTTACAAGTAACTAGATCAAAGACTTTTACACTGAAAAGAGATAAATAAGAACTCGTTCTTTAAAGAAAATTATCGGACCGTTAATTCCACACTCTTATGTAGTAAATAACTATTTAGTAGAATGCCGGAAACTACTGCGGTGACTCTACACTCTGTGTAGAATGTTTCGTTAACTCCTGGCTTTTAATTCTCAAAGCTTTTAAAGAAATAGTTTTTCCAAGAATATTCTCGAAATTATGAATACAGTATTAAAGTAGGTGTTGAGGAATCAAATTGTTTCTTAATTCTCGAATAAACTGAGCTCTGAGAAAAACATTTAATATAAAAATTAAATGTTTGCATTTGTATGTAACAGTGAATTCACATTCAACCAAATTGCGTTGTAAAGTACTATTGGTTGTCTTTATTTTTGATATAAATTTTAGGAATAGTTATTTAAATTATTTAACAAACATTTTTGATTGTTCTTAACTCATTGTAAATGTAATTTTTATAAATCCAAACGTTCTGTTACGGTTTATTTGTAAACAAACTTAAAATTTACTCACTGTTAAAACTTTGCCCGCAGCTCTGCTAGACGGAGAGGAATCGTAAATGTACTTATGAGTAATTACATCAAAGGCTTTCACACTAAAGAGATAAATAATAGGACGCCACCTAGTAGAACGTCAAAAAAATCTTTTAGAGCAAATAGGATGTCCGAAACATAAAAATCACTTGCATTCATGGCTTTCACACTGAAAAAATTGAAATTCTACCTAGTAGAACGTGTAGTAAATCTTCTAGAGCAACTAGGATCTCCAAAATATAAAAACAAACTGTAAGATGGTAGAAATATAGTTTTTGTAAAACATCTAGGCTTCAAAAACAACGAAAGCATATATAAAAATAGACAATAATATAGTGTAGGTAAAAGCATAATACAAGTTATTAAGATATTAGCCAAATAGAACGATTTCTTCTCTAGATATTTAGAAAAACAGCTTGAAATATTTATTAGAGGCACTGATAACTACACCATTGGAAATGGGCGTGGACGCAGTATAAATTTGCAATTGCTTTGGCAAATAGCTAACTGAATACTATACCAAGTGCTTTACACCAATACGTTTGGCAATTAATGACGTTAAGTTGAAGCAAGAAAATAACGTAGGGACCGGTACCCGACAGCAAATCTAAAATAGGTCAAAAGCGTCATTCACATTAAGCAGATTTTCAAAAAATCTTTCAATTTACAGAAATTAATTAACAATGCGCAACAGTTAAGTTGTTAAATTCACGTCGGTTTACAGGTACGTTAGAGAAAACGGAACCAGGTGTCTACACATAAATGGTTAAATGCCCAAAATCATAAACTGGGGATCACCGGTTATCTTTGATGAAATCCTAGACAGCAACGGGCAACCGCCCTAATTCACGGCCTCGCTGTTTAAATAAATATTTAACTGCCTTTATCTATACTCCAACAGGTGTTCACCAACGCGTTAAAAAAATAGCGGTAAAAGAAAGATCTTACAAAAATAGAAGTACAGTAAGAAATAGTACTTACGACGTAAGAAAAATGTAGGGTGCTTATCACTCAATTTAGCGAAAATTTTTCCTTAGGTTTATATCCAATAATAGATAATTATTAAATTCGGATTTTCCAAGTCTTAAATTTCTTCGTACGTCAACGTTCAGATCATGAAAGAAGGACGTGTTTTTAAAATTTTTGTCAGGGAGCGGTACCAATGTTTTAGGGTCAGCAACTAGTAGAGTTAGAAAATTCCCTACTAACGTTCGTACATGAAGTGATTGTTATAGGAATGCATTATCAATAAAACCATTGGATTGTACGTATGCACATAACATTATCGTTCAATGTTCTACATCCAGATACACTATTAAAGATGAATAAATGCAAATGTGGCTATTCTTCCACACAACAACAAAAAATGTCCGCTTTCAAAACAATAAGGCTCAAATCTTGTCTAGACCATAATCAACGTAATGTAGTAATTCTTAGGAAATTTTACAATTTAATACTTTTAAAAATATTGTAACAGTCCTTCGCACACTTTTGAGAAAAGTGTCTTCAAATTTTTTAAATAATGAGACGTACCAAATTGAGATGTAAAACAATCGGACAAATTCTTATCTAATAATTGGTCGACTTTCATATCCAATAGATGATGTTTAGTGTTGCCATTCCATTTTAATTTCCTGGCCTCAATGTAAAAATTGTCAACGATAAATAGATAATTTCGAATTATAATTAGGGAACAAAAATTTATTACATAATAAAAGATTGAAGTGTTCAATATAAATAAGTAATAAGTAGTTTTTATGAGAGTAAATATGTGAATTGTAAAACTAAATATTTTAAGCGTATATTTTAAATAAGAATTGGATTCATTTCCTTTACAAGTAGGTATAAGTTAAATTTTAGTTGAATTTGAAAGTAGTTAAATAGAGATTACACGCATTTACGTTATTTAAAGAAAATTTTAAAACAATTTAGGTAAATAAGATACTTACAGTATTAATATTTAAATGTAGAAAAAAAGATTGTTGTATAAGCAAAAATTATAGAAGGCGGCGTAGTAGTTCGTGCGTTGACCTCCCTGATTGTGTCTTCTTAGATTTTAGCGGTAGATAAATAAATCGATAATTGGTTTTAACAAAAATCTTCGGTTATATCCTCAAAATGTTGCATGAGTGATATAAGCAAAAGTAGCAAGAGATTCATTTCTGTCACAATGGATGATACGGAATATATTTAATTAGCAGAAGACAAGACGGTAAGAAAAACACCCATGGTAAGCGTAAGCGATAAAATTAAAAACGGAAAAGATTTAAACTTTAGAGCAAATTAACACAATTACTTATGGAAAATAAGCTTAACAAAATAAATTTTTGGTCTTTTTTAATGAAGATAAATACACCAAAGGCGCATCACGTTCACCGGGAAAATCAATAATATGGCGTTTTTCGGAGATCACAACAGAAACTTTTTGTGACAAAGGCCCTTGCCCTTGCGCAACTGAACAAAATTGAGTAGTACGCATTCCATACATATAAATAAACGCAGAAAACATATACGGGGTGAATCAAATATAAATATTGCGACGTTATTACGCATCCCTGGACCCAAAATAAGTAATTATGACATCCCACGATGATTCCATAACAATTACTAAATGTTAATTTTGATTGTAAATCGTTGGTTTTCGAAAAGATGTTTGCAGTTGGGTAAGAAATTGATGAAATTTGGCTATGTGCCGTTTTGAAAACATGTAGTTATCATCTCCTAGCAGCTTCAAAACTTGAATACAGCACCATACTGTAAAGTTAAGTAGCGTTAGTGATAGTTTTAAAAAATTAAGAATGTGTCAAAATCATGTGTCAATAAACTAAATCACAATGTGCGCGGTTGAAACTAACTATAAAGTCCGCGAAATTGAGAAAAACAATTAATTTATGATAAAGCTAATAACGTGAGAGGTTAGGAAAGATCAAAAATTTCAACAACCAAGCATTTAATGGCGCAACAATTGAAAGAAGAATACATGAAGGAGAAGATTAAGGAAACAATTCCTCGATTATTATTATTATTATTATTACAACAAGAGCGTAAAACCGATGCCAGCTCTCTTCCATTCAATTCGCGTTAATTGAACAACGGCCGATTGATAAAAAATTTAGAGAGAGATGGGAGAGGCGACGTCACGGATTTAAACAAAATAAACGTAACAAAAATTTGAAAAGTTTTAAAGTGACGAATAAAGTAAACGCGAGTGCCGAACACAATTTAAATAATAAAAAAGTTAAAATTAATGCACCGATAAAATTTTAATTAATAAATTGAATAGTTAGCATTAACTTACTCGAGTAAAGCTCGGTTCAATTTATTAACTTTAAAAGAGTATGTGCTATAAATTAGCAGTTGTGGCAGAGTTTGAGATTAGAGTCCACGGTCCAAAACGAGAATTTTAACCTGGAGCATCTCAATTTAAAAAAAAACGGAACAGACAAAGGATTGTAGCAATATTAAATACGGTATCTGTACCCTTGACAAAGTTGGCGATCAGTTTAAGTAGTTTTAAGTAAAATTTGTAAATAATGGCGTTCGAACATAACCACCGTTTGTTGAAAAACGGCTGAGTTGAAATATTTAAGCACGTGTTTGGGAAAGTGAAAACGGCTGCACGCTCGTAAAATTAATGGAATATTTCTTTAGTTTCTAATTATTAAATTTTATGTGTGTAAATAAAAGAATTCTTATTGTTAACAGTTTAACTTCAATCAATGGTCACATGGTAAGTCATAAAGATTTAGTAACTCGGAAAAAAAAGCAAAAGAAGTTATTATTTCTAGTAAACAAAGTTGCAAAGAGTTATTATTTTTAAATCAAAGATCACTACTTACATGCTGGTACATTTACTCGGTGAAACAAAAACCCTGAGATCTAGAGTCAAGTTTTTTGGATGTTGAAGGTAATTTAATAAAACAAAATTAAATAAATAAAAAAATTTCTTGATCTCAATATATACAGTTTTCATTATGAAATATGTACATTAGAATCGTTAAATGTAATACGAAAACATATAACAAAAGATAAAATAAAAGTTACAACATAACCATACATTACATATGTGTTTTTTAAATACACAATAAATCTATAACATAATAGTATATACAGTTATATTATTTTCTGTTAAGTATGAAAAGATTAATCAATATGGTATTTCCTCAATTCCTTTAAATAAATAAAACTTAAAAATGATACAATATTATATCAATATCTACGTCGTGTAAAGAAGTACTTATATATGTATCAAGAGCTTTTGGAAAAGGAATCCTTTAAAATTTTACAATTTTACAATTTGTTATAGTGGGCGCCACGCGAATGATTCTTGATGATGAAATTGATTGGTAACTTTTTTTGACAAAACTTTTTAGTGGTTTTGATTAAAGAATATGACGTAAACATTATTTTTACACAATATTGGCACCCTTGTTTAAATAGAATAATTTTCCGAGTAAAACGCAGTTGAACAATTCGTAGTGTCACCTTGTATACATGTGATTCATAATTATTGGGATATTGGCTAGAGACGGGTTATTTAGACCAAAATATGACTATAGAACCTAATAGTTTTAATAATATATTAACCATAGGACACAATATGCCTTAATAAAATTTTGCTGCAGAAAATGATACTAAATTAAAATGTTTATAAATTTTGTTGTTAATAATTTTACTGTAAATTTATCAATTCTTATCAAAACCAACAAAGAGGCATAATTATGTGACGGCCAAATACATACTCTTAATAAATGAAATAATATTTGAAATCCCCTTCAAATACTACAAATTGTTCAACTGCGTTTTTCTAGGAAACAGATGAAATTATCGTATTTAAACAGGGGTACCAATATTGTGTAGAAATAATGTTTAGGTCATATTCTTTAATCAAAATCACTTAAAAGTTTTGTCAAAAGAAGTCACCAGTCGATTGCATCATCAGGAATCATTCACGCGGCACCTCCTACAACAACTTGCAAAATAGTACATAAATTAATGTTCTTAGTCTAAGCTTATGCCCCTCTGCCAATTTTTGATAAAAATTGATTTGAAAAAAAAATTAATTTAACGTTCTGTATCTTTTTTCACAGCAATATTTTATTAAGGAATATTAGCTTATGTCCCAATTGTAATAAATAACCTTGTGTATTAATTAAACAAACAAAATCGAATGATTACAATAAAAACTAAATACTCAACTAACTTTTTTAATGTATATTTTAATGTATAATGGAAACACAACATTGAGTCAATCAAATTTTTAGAAAATCGCGTTTCTAAGATAATTAACCGACAGAAAAGATTAACTGGAGATGAAAAATCATGTTTTATACTAATATAAATTATAAAATAGTAATTAAACAATATTTGTGGCTACCACTGATCAAGGGATTATTTTATCAAATCTTCATAGTAATTAGTTAGACTCGGGCAAATTAATAAGATGTAGAACATTTTAAAAATGGAAATAATTAGAACAAGTCGTCCCAAAACGTATATTAAGACAAATGCACTTAAACAATAAAGGTCGTTAGAGTAATCACTTAAAGTGATTATATTTCTTTGTATTACAGTAATAAAATACTTCAAAATCGAATAAAGGAACGTCATTAAGAATCAGAGTTGAGTAGGAAATTCGACACCATTCAACTAATTACATCAAATAAATAAAAGTAGTGAGTAACAATAGAACTTGAAAGCTTAGTATTAAATAAAAGATGCTTTAGCTTGTACCAGCTACGTGTTTATAAACACGGAATAGTTTTCTTTTTTGTAATTAAAATGAGTTAATGAATATATAAATTAAATACAATAGTCCTTATTTACCTCACCTTTAAATCTTGAAAGTACTTATAGAAGTAGTTTTAAAATTAGTTTTAAATTTGAACCATTCACCTCTACGTTTAAACTCAAAAAGTACCTGTATCTCAAGACAAATTTTATTGCATACTTAAACATGTCTAAGAGTAACTTTTACTAAAACTAGTTTTAGGGACAGATTTAAAAACACCGGTAAATACGGCTTAGTGTCATTGGTGAATAATGAAAAAATAATTATTTATGTACTGTAAGCTATTATGTGTTTTGAAAATTGTAGTTTTAGGTGGGATTACAACTAGGCGCAATACGAAACTGGTTAAAGTATTTTGGGTCGGTATTTTAATACAATACAAGATTTACCTGAAGTATTATAAACATTTAAAGGATGTCCAAACTTAATGCCTACTTGTAAAACTGTAAAACGCCTCGGCGATGGGCTTTTTTAATGTCAACGCGTGTACGCAATTTTTTAACTTGCATATTGTCATAAACTGTAACGAATCTTATTGCTTTGTTTTTCTTATCACATTTGTAAGCCCGAGAATTAATAAACAGTCAGGATTGAATTACACTTATTATTTATTTTACACGTACTTTAATTCGTATGAAGATACATCAATTATGTTACTCGTTTCAATTTATATCGATTTATATCCACTCGTGTTAAATGTTAACCTAGAACTGATTCATAAATGCATGATGACGCTTTTAAGCATAATAATCTAGAAGATAATTGAACGGAGTTCTAGAAACACCGAAATTATTATAATTTATTCTAGGAATTCCAGTGGCGTAACAATACGCCAAATTTTTAACAAAAAAAAAAAAAAACAAAACCAACAACAGTCCCGATATTTAATAATTTGAATTTTTAACAAAACATTTCTTATTATTATTGGTTAGAACATAATATGCAATTATTATTTTTAGGTGGTAGCCGTAAAGCAACTCGTTTAACGTTAGGGATCGCAGTGTCTATATGGATTCTTGCCCTTTATGTGCAATCCCAGCAGCCATCGGTTCCCATTTAATGAAAATAAGCAATCCACAAGCTACAATCAGCTTCACCGTGTGTTACCCTTTTCCTCAAGATTGGCTTAACCACCAATACCCAAAAATTAACGTAATGATGCGATTCCTTATTCTATACATACTTCCGTTAGCTATTATTGCGATATTTTATTTAAAAATGGCAAACTACTTGATTATAAGCACCAAGAACGTCCCGGGAGAAGTTCAGGGAACGCAGAAACAGGTTAGCGCGTTTTGAATTTAAATTAAAAATGCTAACAATTTTAATTTTAGATTCGTGCCAGGAAGAAAGTGGCGATTACCGTATTAATTTTTGTTTTAGTGTTTGCCGTTTGCTTTCTTCCATCTCACGTGTTTATGTTGTTTTTTTACTTTTATCCGAATTCGGATGAATACTACAACGCGTTCTGGCACTATACAAGGATAATAGGGTTTTGTTTGTCCTACTTGAATTCGTGCGCGAACCCTGTCGCGCTTTATTGGGTTAGTGGTACGTTCAGAAAACATTTTAACAGGTGAGTTATTTTAAAATGTTGGCGCTTGTTTTTATAGACGCATAATAATTTAGGTATCTGCTGTGCACGAAACCTAGGCGCTCACGCTGTAATACTTGCCAGGGACAACACGCAACTTCCTTAACAATGTCTACTCGCAGAGGCCCTTCGACGTATAAAAGTAGAAATATGTCAACCACTAGGCGTCCCAATCTTATGGGACAAGAAACATCAATTACACTTCTAGAAATGGAACGGATCATGTTTGCAGTAAAATGTAAATTTAAAAGCTCGAAGCTAAAGTCTTTTCATGTTTTCATTGAAACATGCGAATGAAATTAAATGTACATATTTTATACACATAATAATTTATAAATTACAATGTAATTTAAGCTCGTGGCAAGACGTGTACCTGTATAATAAAAAAAAAAGTATTAATTAGAGTTTGAAAATGGGTGCAAACCTATTTAGAGCAACACTGCGCTTAACAGTAGTTTAGAAATAAATCTATGTTTATTATAAATTATTTTTTTACAATTTATTATCACATAATGTGTATACTATATAGCACTTTAATATCTTTTGAGTGTAATCAACAAATTTCAGTATCTTATCTATCAATTGTATGTATTTAATAAAAATGGACGTTTTGTGATTCTAACGTACATATAGATATACTGTAATTGTGTAGTATCCGTCCCAAATAAAAATCGATTACTTATCATTTGTGTATTTTAAGGTTATAGTGCAAAATAAACAAAAAAAATGTCACATCAAATTTACAATGAAATGTCTACTACTTTTCAATACTTTTTAAATTTGTTTGTTTTATTGAACATGCAAAAAAAATAAAAATCGTTAATCATTAACGTAGCAAAAAGTTTTCAAATAAAATAAAGTTTAACAAAAATTCTAGACTAAACTATGCTTTTAAAAACATTTCAATATGTTATTTCCTCAAATTTGTGTCCTTTTAGATGAAATCAAACCTAAGAATTTAAGTTTAGAGGAAGTTGTCCGAAAATTATAATATGGTCATCAAAAAGTTTCTAAAAATTACAAAAGTTATAAACAATTTAGTAAAAAAAATATGAGTTTCGGTTTTTAAGAATATCTCAAAAACTACCTATGTGAGATTTTACATTAATGACATTATTTAGATGTGACGTAAAAACAAGAATCGGAAGCAGGGATTTGAATCAACTATCAAATAGGTAAGTTAAAGACAGTAACATGTACCTTCCTAAAAATAAAAAAATAACGGATACAATTGTGAAATTTATTGTTTATGAACAGTCGGCTTTAGGAAAAACAATATTTTGACAGTGTATTTGTTTTAAATAAGAAAACAAGCAAAATGGAAGGATTTCGTAAATACACAACAACAAAAAAACAATAAGTTTAAAAAAAACTTACTCTTTACCAACCTTTTATCAAAATCTTCGGAGGTTCATTATAAGAAATTTTGATCCCTTTCGTCCAAGTCACTCAGACCTACCACATCTTCAACTGTTCTACCTCAAAAAACTTCGAACAACAATATATGTTCTTTTCAAAGGATTAGATTTTGTTATTGCATCTAAATATATTTCTCAAGATGAAATCGTTTATGCTGTAGAATCCTTGATTCAAACTGTTTCTCGTGATACTGCTGACCCAATTCAAATCTAGACTAAAAAAAATCTGGAACCTTCTAAAGTTCCCAAAGCTAACATTTCCAAGGCAAAAAAAAACAGCTTTACAAGTTCTTCGAAAGAACCCCGACATCTCTATTCTTCCAGCGGATAAAAGTAACCCTACCTTTATCTTGGATGCGGCCATCTGTGTTGATAAGTTGCATTCTAAGTTATCCAAAGATGCTTATGGGCCCTTACCACGTGATTCTACTCCTAGGATCGAACGCAAAGTTTTTCCCTTCTACTTCCAAACCTCTTTGTCTAAATGGTCTTCTTAAACAAAGGTGTACTTCTTCGGTCCATTGTTAGTACAATTCAATCTTCTGCTTACAAATTAGCCAAATTTTTATCAAAAAATTCTTAACGAATTTGTAGGTAAAACATCTTCATACATTTTATACTCTCACCATTTTATTCAACGTTTAGCAGATTTGAAGGTAAATCCTGATAATCTCTTTGTTAGTTTTGATGTTACTTCATGGTTTACAAATTGTCTCGTCAAAGACTCTCTTGCTATTATTGAACAAATATTATCTCAACATGGTAAAGATGTAGGATTGATACCGCTCAAACAAAAGTGTTTTTTGTCCACTTATTTTTAGTTACGCAATAATTTTTACAGGTTTTGGGCCCTATTGTCGCCTTTCTTTTGATAAGTTTCTTGACCATCTCAATTATGAACATAGTGACATCATGTTCACTATGGAAATTAAAGAAAATCATCGTTTTTCTTTCCTTGATATACTTGTCACCCGGAAACCCAACGTCGAATTACGTCATTCGGTGTATCGCAACTCACTCATACTGACAGATACTTACTTGACTCATCACACCATCATCCTGCTCAAAAAGGTCTATTGTTGAATTTCTAGTTTCTTGAGCATTTTTGATATGCTAACCCAAAAATCTCAATTTGGATCTGCGTCATCTAACTAATACTCTCATTGGAAACGGTTATAACAAACAAGTTATCTAAAAAGTCATTAAAAGTCATTTCCATTATCGCCTTCAAAGTTTAAAAGAGATTTCTTCTACCACGTCAGAAACAATTCCAGCCTTTCTCCCTTAGATTCACAAGGTTACTGATCGAATAGGAATCTTTAAAAAAACGGCTTTAAACCTATTTTTTCATTTTCTAACAAAATCTCACAAGTGTTATCTTCCCCTAAGAATAAATTTCTGACTCTTTCTTCTCAAGGGGTATATCGTATTCCTTGTTTATGTGGTTTAGTGTACATTGGTAAACGGGTCGATCTATTAGATCACGTATTTCCGAACATAACCGTTGTGTTAAAAGCCAGTTCCAAGTTTGCCGTTGTTGAGCATTATTTTGATACTGATCACAAAATAGAGTTTGATTATTCTGCTTTGCTTGCTAAAACTTTTTTCTTTTTTAACAATAGAATCAGGAAGAGTATAGAAATCATTAAGCATCCGAACAATTTTAATTGCGACCGTGGTTTCAAATCAGTTAAGCGTCAAGATGACGCTTTCTCTTTTATACAGGGTGTCCCAAACAAAGTGCCTTATTAAACGTTTATGAAAAACTATTAGTATTTAAATTTTGAAATTTTGTGATAATATATTATTCATAATTATCTTTAATTTATTGTAAAATAGTTTCGCTTATATTGCAGTTCCGGTTGAGCCGAAGTCGACATCAACTTCTTTATGTTAAATGGAATGATACGTTTTTTATGATATTTTTGTATTTAGCTCCTAATTTAAAACAACTTTTATTAAGGTTTGTAATATCTACTTCGCATAGTTTTTGAAATATTTTTAAATTTTAAAAAAAATATTGGTTTGTAAGATATTTTTAAAAATTCGTATTTTTGAACTTTATTACGATACAAAAATTATATTAGGTTTCCTTATAACAGAAGCTTAGTTTTATTCATTACTGTAATCAAAATATGTTCAGTATATTCAGGACGTCCAACATTGATTCAGACTTCAAATAGCAACAAGTCAATTTTTTTAAATAGAACATACTAAATATTATTTAACAAGTTGATCCAGAATTTTTTTTGTGATTGGTTGATATAAGCATTACCTGTACTCATCTCATACGGTTTACAAGTTATTACTTATTTTTATAAAATTTATATTTAATTTGGTAATATCTAGCTAACCATGGAAAAAATATAAGTATGCATTGGTAGCAAGATATTTATTTGTAGTAAGTCAAAATCTAGGAGCGGTGCAAGACAAAAATTAAAAATGTGTAACGGTAGGAGCAATGTAAGTTACAAATACCATACAAATAAATAAATAAACAAATAATAAAATTAATTTTTATTTAGTTAATATCTACAAAAAACTTAGTTATTAAATGTTCAAAATGACGTTCATTTTCTCTTAAACAAAAATGATGTCTTTGTAGCACTTCTTGTGTAGTAGTTCTTCAAATTTCACTTCTATTAATTCTTCTAACTGCCGAATTTATTTGACCTACAATCGCAAGGAGTTAGATCTGGTAATCTTGGAAGCGAACGTAAAAGACCGTAACGACCCATCCACCTCACCAAACATATTGGTTAGTTCTTGAGTTACAGCATGTGTACTACGAGCCGGAGCTCCGTCCATTTGGTACCAACAAGTCAAATATGTTTGAAAAGGAAGATCTGTTTTATTATTTTATAATATTACATGTTATCAATAAACCATTGTTTTTTTTCCATAGTTAGCTAGATATTACCAAATTAAATATAAATTTTATAAAAATAAGTAATAACTTGTAAACCGTATGCGATGAGTACATGTAATGCTTATATCAATCGATCACAAAAAAATTTCTGAATCATTCTGTTAAATAATATTTAGTTTGTTCTATTTAAAAAAATTGACTTGTTGCTATTTGAAGTTAGTTTACTTTGAGAATCAATGGTGTACGTCCTGAATACATTGAAAATATTTTGATAACAGTAATGAATAAAACCAAGCTTCTGTTATAAGAAAACTAAATATAATTTTTTTATCTTAACAAAGTTTAAAAATATGAATTTTTTAAAAATATTCCACAAACCAATATTTTTTTTTAATTTAACGATATTTCAAAAACCATGCTAGGTAGATATTACACACCTTAATAAAAGTTGTTTTAAATTAGGAGCTAAATACAAAAATATCATAAAAAACATATCATTTTATTTAACATAAAGAAGTTGCTGTCGACATCCGGCACAACCGGAAGTGCAATATAAGCGAAACTATTTTACAATTAATGATCACTATAAATAATATATTATCACAAAATTTTCAAAATTTAAATACAATTAGTTCTCCATAAACGTCAAATAGGCCACTTTGTTTGGGACACACTGTATATACGGAGGTATTTCCCTAACTACTCAGACTTTTTTTAGTCTAGAATCAGGCTTGGTTGACAAGTTGATTATCTGACTTTTAGTTGTCTACCTTGAACTTTCTTTTGTTTGTTTCAAGTTTCTCGCCATGATAAAGCTCGTTACGATCGGTGGCAAAACGTTGGCAACTACGGTTACCTTTTCGACACGGTGCAGTCCCGGAAGTCGATTTTGTTTTAATAATAGTATTTAAATTTAACTAAGCACATTTAAAGTACATTACTTGACATATTGTTCTAATCACATACCATAATATTTTTAAAAATTTCAAAAATTGATGAAAGTATAAATAATCGGCTAACAATATCTTTAAAAAATGAGTATTTTTAAATTTAATGATACGTGTGTATTAAAAATGGTTATTTATTCACAATATCAATTTTTTTTTATCCACAAGCTTGAGCTTATGGGAAGAACGAGCGAAACAAAGTACGTGGAGTGCATAAAGTCACGTTTCTGGCAAAGTGCAAACAAAATTTTATCGCTATTCGTAAAACTACGTTTTTTCTTATTATTTTCTATAGAAAAATTACTTTTAAGTTTTTCACATTGAATTTCCACATCTAGAACAACTAAGAGCGACAATTGTTTCTATTTAATATCATACAATCGTCAGTTTGTTGATAAAAATTTACTGTAGACAAAGTACAATAAAGTTTTATTCTACTAACCCATATCGTTTGGCTATAAAATCTTTTTCACTATTTGCACTATTTTTTTAAAATTTTTTGTATATATTAATTGCACAGCATCATCCCTGTGTCTTAACGAAAAAACAAGCGGAAATTTACACCAGAATATCGTAAGCTAATAGGTTTGCAGGTAAGTTTAGCAACAGTCTAATTTAAAAAAAAATTGAAAAAACTTTGGTCAAGTCACTACAAATTGTATTATCTCCATCAGAACAAATTCTTAAAACAAACACAAGGGTAACAAACTCTAGCAAAAAAATTAATGCCATTTTCGCAATCAACGCTTATTATCAATAACTTACTGTATCAATAGGCAAATCTGTCAAGATATGATTAATTACGGTAAACAACCCTTGAAAACAAATGACAAAAGTCTATCCGATACGATAGAGAGGAGCTGAAAAGTGTCTACATGACACAGATCAAATATTCACACTAGAGTATCAATTTTGACATTTTTCAATTGTAATTTTTTATTGTTTGACCTAAAGGCCTACAAACGGTAGTTCTTTCTCTTGATTTAAAAAGAAAAAATTGGTTCCTTAAACTAGCAGGGCTAATAAGATGATATCACAAGAAAGGTCAATTATAAGTTAAATCACAAAAGAGACAATGTAGTGATGTTTTTGCTAAATAAAATCTTCTTCATGAGACGCTACGAGTACATTATATTCATCCGTTTATAAATGTTTGATTTCAGCTTCAAATTAATTATTTTCAGAAAGGATTCTTAGTTGACCCTAAATTAAGCCAATATTTTTAAATAAAAATTGTTTCTGCCCTCTTACATAACAGAACATTAAAACATCCAAACTTTACAACCCTCTCCCCTTCAAATTTTTCTATCTTTAACAATTTTTTCTTTCATCTATTTTTTCTTTTTACCACTTTCCTCATCGATTCTGCCCCTTTATTATTTGCCCTTAGTAACGTCTTTTTTTTTTCTTTTTTTCATTCTTATTTCACTGCACTTCACTAACAGATGTTCTACGTTTTTCCAATCCTTACTACACATTGTGCCCAGTTTTTCCTCATTCGTTTTCTAATATTAGTTCACATTTTCTTATTTCCTAACCTAAACCTGGCCATCATCTTCCTCTCTTCTATACTTTTTCCCAGTATCAAGTACTTTAAAATTCTGTCTACTATTAACTTTTTTTACTTGTCGTTATATTTTCCTTGGATGATTCCAGCTCTTCCTTCATCCATCTTATTACTATCTCTTCTTCCATTTTACTTCCTTCACTTCTCAGTCTATTTTTGTCTCTGTTGCATATCCTCTCCTTTTCTATTTTGCCGTATTTTACTTTTGCTTTTTAATCTCTTTCCAACATTCGTACAGTAATTCGTTTCCTATCTTGCTTTCGAGCTTTTCCTCCAGTCTGAATCCCCTTCATTCTGTTTAAATCTTTATTTTCTCTAATTTTACCGCCTCTTCTAATACATATCCTAGAGTTTCTCTATCCAGTGCTGACGTCCATCTCCAGTATTTTTGCTGTATCTTTTCTAGTACTTCCCATTCTTTCTATCCCCACACTTTCACCCCGCACGTCATCTCGTTTTTAATAGTTTTTTAAACATCCACTTTCTCTTGCTATGCCTTTCCTAAATATTCTTTCTTCTACTCTCCGTACTTGTCCTAATATTTTTTCTTCATTGTGTTGTAGCTTTTTTTGAAATCTGTATCTTCTTTATCGTATCTAATTTTTTTTTGTTAAGGAAACATAGAACTTCTGTAAACTTTTTATTGGAAGATTTTAGTAAGTTACTCAGTAAACGGACAAATAACAAAGTTCTAGTTTTTGGCGATGTTTTGCACCCTTAAAATGTGTGTGCTTCTTTGAGCCAGTGACAGATCTGATTGTTATAATTCTGGCATACATTGGTTTAGGTACTAACTTTAAAAAAGACGTCTTGAACACAACTTTATCCCCAGATCTAAATAAATAATTGATTCTAATAATTTTATTCTTAAATTTTTGCATTAATCTTTTAAAGCTTCCATTTATTTTAGCTTTAGTCAATTCTTTCTTTTTGTCGTCAAATAATAAATAAACCCAAAAATAAGGAAAAATTGTATTTGAATTTGAGTTGTTGCTGAAAATTGTTTATATTAATTTTTAATACCTGACTTTCCTTGTAGTCGGTAGAAAAATTAAATATTTTATTAATATACTTTTGCACAAAAAAATTCCTTCAACATATTTTATTAAAAAGTAACTAAATTAAGGATAACCCCATTTTAATTAAAAGATATAAAAAGTAAGTTCGTAGTTCAATATATAGCATTTTCCGCGCCCAACGTGGGGCTAGTCTGAGTTGACAGCGACCTAGTACCTTAAAAGAAAAAGTTTAGAAAGCTAATAAAATTAATTACATTGTGTGTTAGAAAGTTTCGCTGTGTAAAATAATATTTAATTACAGAAAACAAGAAAGTTAAGCTTGTATAAAAAGTGTGAGTATGACAACAAGAAACAGAGTCAAAGGAAAAAAACAGGAGATTTTAAACAAAAAAGGGAAGGAGAGAGTGAAAAAACTAACGAAAGTATGAATGTAGAAGAAATAAAAACAAAAAAATCAAAAAACTTTAAAAGGAGGTCAGTTTGACATTAATCAATTTATGAATGTGTTCATGCAAAAATTTGATGAAATGAAAAATGATAATAAGCAAAAATTTGGCCATATAAAAAACAATTTCAATAAAATAAAAAATAGTAATGACAAATTAAATTAGAGATTAGCTAATATGAAAAATGATAATAATAAAAAATTTGATGACATAAAGAACAGAAATAGTAAAAAATTTGAGAAACATAGTATACACTGTGTCATAAAAATGAACAGCATGGGGGTTTTGAAAACGGTAGAAGGTACAAGGTCGCTCAAATTGTAAAAAAACTTAGGCAAACTTCTTACTTTCTTCCTTTCTGATTTAAGCAGTCGTCACCTCTTCTCTTCTCTTTCTATTCAAACTATACAATGCAATATATTAGAGATCACGTTAACAACAATGCTTTTTAAAACAATGCAGTTTTAGCACCTTAAACGACAACGCAAATAAAATGGTGTGCAGTGCATGACGAAGCATATCTGTCGCTATCTTTACAAGCGCGTCTTTGATTAGAAGCTGCATAAAACAGTTTCAATTTAATTTTTGACACGTAAATCAGTAAATAAATCCGAAACACTAATGTCGATTTTAAATCGGAGATATCTAGAAATGCGCTAATAGTACATGAGAATAAACTACCAACATTGACCTAATGTAAGAACTCGACAATATTTAAAAAATAGTAGGAATTTTACGTTGGTAAAATCTTGGCTGTTGTAGAATTTGCAATTATTGGTTCTATAATAAGGAACTATAATTGAACCAATATTGATTCTTCAAAGTAAAACAATATTGAACAACCAATAAACTACCAACACTGAACCAATCTAGAAACTTTTACATCTCGCCAACATTTACAACATAGTAATAATTTTATATTGGTAAAATCTTGGATATTGTAGATTTTTTAATTATTGGTTCTATAATAAGAAACTATAATTGGCCCAATATTGATTATTCAAAGTTGAACAATATCGAACAACCAATAAACTAACAAGATTGAACCAATGTAGAAATTTTCACATCATGACAATGTTTAAAAAGAAAGTAGAAATTTTATGTTGGTAAAATCTTGGCTATGTAGATTTTTCAATTATTGGTTCTACAATATGAAACTATAATTGGACCAATAATAATTCTTCAAAGTAAAACAATATTGAACAACCAATAAACTACCAACACTGAACCAATGTAGAAACTTTTACATCTCGCCAATATTTTTAAAATAGTAAGAATTTTATGTTGATAAAATCTTGGATATTGTAGATTTTTCAATTTTTGATTATATAATAGGAAACTATAATTGGCTCAATATTGGTTATTCAAAGTAAAACAATTCTAAACAACCAATAAACTACCAACATTAAACCAATTTAGAAACTTTTACATCTTGCCAATATTTAAAAAATAGTAGAAATTTTACCTTGGTAAAATCTTGGTTATGTAGATTTTTCAATTGTTTCTACAATAGAAACTACAATTGGACCAACATTGATTCTTCAAAATAAAACAATATTGAACAACCAATAAACTACCAACTCTAAACTAATGTAGAAACTTTTACATCTTGCCAACATTTACAAAACAGTAGAAATTTTATGTTGGTAAAATCTTGGATATTGAAGATTTTCAATTATTGGTTCTACAATAGTTAACTATAATTGGCCCAATATTGATTCTTCAAAAGTAAAACAATACTGAACAACCAATAAACTACCAACATTGAACTAATGTAGAAATTTTTACATCTTGCCAATATTTAAAAAAAAGTAGGAATTTTACGTTGGTAAAATCTTGGCTATGTAGATTTTTCAATTATAGGTTCTACAATAAAAACTATAATTGGCCCAATATTGATTCTTCAAAGTAAAACAATATTGAACAACCAATAAACTACCAACTCTAAACTAATGTAGAAACTTTTACATCTTGCCAACATTTACAAAACAGTAGAAATTTTATGTTGGTAAAATCTTGGATATTGTAGATTTTTGAATTATTGGTTCTATAATAGTTAACTATAATTGGCCCAATATTGATTATTCAAAGTTAAACAATACAGAACAACCAATAAACTACCAACATTGAACCAATGTAGAAATTTTTACATCTTGCCAATATTTAAAAAGAAAGTAGAAATTTTACGTTGGTAAAATGTTGGCTATGTAGATTTTTCAATTATTGGTTCTACAATAGGAAACTATAATTGGACCAATATTGATTCTTCAAAGTAAAACAATATTGAACATCCAATATACTACCAACACTTGAACCAATGTAGAAACTTTTACATCTCGCCAATATTTTCAAAATAGTAGGATTTTATGTTGGTAAAATTTTGGACATTGTAGATTTTTAATTTTTGATTTTATAATAGGAAACTATAATTGGCTCAATATTGGTTATTCAAAGTAAAACAATATTGAACAACCAATAAACTACCAACATTGAACTAATGTAGAAACTTTTTACATCTTGCCAATATTTAAAAAATAGTAGGATTTTAATCTTGGTAAAATCTTGGCTATTGTAGATTTTTTAATTGTTGGTTCTACAATAAAAACTACAATTGGACCAATATTGATTCTTCAAAGTAAAACAATATTGAACAAACAATAAACTACCAACACTAAACCAATGTAGAAACTCGCCAACATTTACAAAATAGTAGGAATTTTATGTTGGTAAAATCTTGGATATTGTAGATTTTTCAATTATTGGTTCTATAATAGTTAACTATAATTGGCCCAATATTGATTATTCAAAGTTAAACAATACTGAACAACCAATAAACTACCAACATTGAACTAATGTAGAAATTTTTACATCTTGCCAATATTTAAAAAACAGTAGAAATTTTATGTTGGTAAAATCTTGGCTATGAAGATTTTTCAATTATTGGTTCTACAATAGGAAACTATAATTGGACCAATAATTATTCTTCAAAGTAAAACAATTTTGAACATCCAATAGAAATTTTACGTTGGTAAAATCTTGGCAATGTAGATTTTTAGTTGTTGGTTCTACAATAAAAACTACAATTAGACGAATATTGATTCTTTAAGGTAAAACAATATTGAACAAACAATAAACTACCAACACTAAACCAATGTAGAAACTCGTCAACATTTACAAAATAGTAGGATTTTATGTTGGTAAAATCTTGGATATTGTAGATTTTTTAATTATTGGTTCTACAATAGGAAATTATAATTGGCCCAATATTGATTATTCAAAGTTAAACAATATCAGAACAACCAATAAACTACCAAAATTTAACCAATGTAGAAATGTTTACATCTTGCCAATATTTAAAAAAAAAGTAGAAATTTTACGTTATTGAAATCTTGGCTATGTAGATTTTTCAATTATTGGTTCTACAATAGGAAACTATAATTGGACCAATAATGATTTTTCAAAGTAAAACAATATTGAACATCCAATATACTACCAACACTGAACCAATGTAGGAACTTTTACATCTTGCCAATATTTTCAAAATAGTAAGAATTTTATGTTGGTAAAATTTTGGACATTGTAGATTTTTCAATTTTTATTTTATAATAGGAAACTATAATTGGCTCAATATTGGTTATTCAAAGTAAAACAATATTGAACAACCAATAAACTACCAACATTGAACCAATGTAGAAACTTTTACATCTTGCCATTATGTAAAAAATTGTAGAAATTTTACGTTGGTAAAATCTTGGCTATTGTAGTTTTTAATTATTGGTTCTATAATAGGAAACTATAATTGGCCCAATAATAATTTTTCAAAGTAAAACAATATTGAACAACCAATAAACTACCAACATTGAACCAATGTAGAAACTTTTACATCTTTAATATTTAAAATAGTAGGAAATTTATGTTGGTAAAATCTTGGATATTGTAGATTTTTCAATTTTTTATTTTATAATAGGAAACTATAATTTGCTCAATATTGGTTATTCAAAGTAATACAATATTGAACATCCAATATACTACCAACACTGAACCAATGTAGAAACTTTTACATCTTGCCAATATTTTCAAAATAGTAAGAATTTTATGTTGGTAAAATTTTGGATATTGTAGATTTTTCAATTTTTTATTTTATAATAGGAATCTATAATTTGCCCAATATTGGTTATTTAAAGTAAAACAATATTAAACAACCAATAAACTACCAACATTGAGTTAATGTTGAAACTTTTACATCTTTCTAATATTTAAAAAAGAATAAGAATTTTATGTTGGTAAAATCTTGGTTATTGTAGATTTTTCAATTCTCCATTTCACAATAAAAAATTTATAATTGTTCCAATAATAGTTCTTTAAAGTAAAACAATATTGAACTACCAATAAAGTACTAACATTAAACCAATGTAGCGTTCTTCACATTTAGCCAATATTTACAAAACAGTAGGAATTTTATGTTGGAATAATCTTGGCTATTTAAATTTTTTTAACATTAGGTATACATTGGTTAATCATAATTAGCCCAATATTGGCTCTTCAAGGTAAAACAATATCACACAACCAAAATACCATAAAGGTTTGATCAATATCGCAGTTTTTACGTTTCCCAAATTTTTTCTCAATAATTGGGCGTGCATTGGGCAAACAGTGTTGGACCGACATAGACTTTTTAAAACAAAACAATATTGATCAATTATCTAGCAATATTGGGTCATTGTAAATTGTTCAATATTAAAAAGTATATGTAGCCAATATAACACCATATTAGCTAATATTGCAGAAGTAATGGCGTTATATTGGCATATATTGCACCTATAAAGTACCAATATAGTAATCCCAATATATGTAACAACTAGTTATGCCAATGTTCTGCCAATATTAACTTTATATTACGTCAATATGTTAATATTGGTTATACATTAGGCCTACGTTGCTCTAATGTCCTGTTCTATCTTTGGTTATTATAATTGCAATATAAAAATAAAGAAAAATGTTACTTAATAAAACAAAAATAATATCTTTTACAGTCCCATATTATTACGAATTGTTAACAAAGTAAAAAATTCAGAACTAATAATACATTCAACAATACGCATATACTAATTTTTAAGATCAAACACAAGTTTTGTTAAAGTCTGTCAAAGTTACATTGTCTGAAATTATATGAAACTACTAATTTTGTTATTTTCTTTTATAAATTATTAATTGTTCGTTTTAAATTTTGCTTTCGGCCTTCCACTAATAAGGCCAGTCAAAACTTTCTTACAATTATGACTAAACATAAAAAAAGTTTAAACATAATTAAGATATAGTTAATCTTCTTCGTATTTTCTCGTTTTGGAGTTAAAGCGATTATTTACAATTAGTTGAATCTTGAAATTGAAAAGCTAATTACCATCAAATTGCGTTTAATTTTAATTACTCATTTTATTTTTACACGTCGAAATTTGTTACTTGTTCGCATAAATTGTTGAAATGTGTTTTCCTTTTATTTATTTTTTAGTACGTGTAAAGTAAGTACGCATAAAAATTTTATACTGACACTTTGACGCATTTATCAGAGTACTTAAAATCACACATGAGGTATAAATCGGACTGGTGGTCCTGCAACGAAATTTTTATTAGTTCGGTGATCCTTCGTTTTAGAATGCAAATCGAATTTTCTTTGGGTGCAGACGTAATAAAATTCGTTTATTGCTTGAAATAACCTAGGTGTAATTTTTTAAATTTTGCATATTTTAGTTCATAAAAGAACCCAAAATGTTAGATAACTTAAATAAAATGTCAGTTAACTGAAATCTTTAAATTGAACTTACGATCAGTGACAAAACAAATTTACGCAAACCGTATTTGCTGAAGAATTCTAGCAACTATAATATTTCAAATTAAATTTAAAAGAAATGATTTCAACATAGACGGAAAATGCGTTGCAGAGTTTTTAGTATGTTATCTACGACTATTCTATAAAGGTTACTTTAAATATATCGTGCATAAAAATATAAAATTGTGGGTAAAAGTAGAGTGTATATTAAATAGATCTTTTATTATGAAGAAATTTTTGTTAACAACAATGCCGGACAACCAAGCAACACACACATTTTGCCGTAAGATAGAACATTTTATGACGTACGTGTGTGAAGGACTTTTAAAGATGAATTTCAAAGTTTAAAACACGGTTAGTGTTTAAACCTTTAATTGATGAGTAAGAGTCTTACTTTAACACTTGTATCATAATAGGTTTTTAACAAATATATCAATCAACAGGTCCTCATTAAACAAGCAAATTGTTGTTGTATTCAAGCTTTGTTTTCAGTCTTACGACTAGTTCCACTCTTCCTTTTCTTTATTTGTTTTATTTTGCCTTAATTTTTTTAATCGTAGCTTTCCTCTCTTGTGTTTTCTTCCACTATGATTGTTTTAGAATGCTTATTCTTGTATTGTGTCCTAGTTGACTTCTTCGGATTTATTTATTTGTGTTTTTTTTTCTTATTCTGCTTAGATCTATTTTGTATGTCATCCTTTCCGTCTAGGTTAACAACAATTATTATTATTATATAGCTTGATAGAAAACTACAATCTTTGTAGACTTAACTACCCATATGTTCAGTCAAAAACAGATTGTTTTTTAAATTAGAAAAATAGCAAAATACCGAAAATTTGATATTTAGTCTAACCAATCAGAAGGACATTTACTTAACAACACACTTAATTATAGTATATACAACTAAGCTAAACTAAACTTTTACATTCCAATGCTTTCAATTTGCAGCCGTAAATGTAATTATTAATTAAAATTAGAAAGATGAAAATTTATATTAAGCATTAAAATGGACGATAACTGGAAACTAACTATGTGCTATAATTTTAGTTTTATTTTATTTATTATTAAGTAAGTTTCCTATTTAATTGTCATTGTTGTAATGCACCTTACGAAATCTTATCATGCTAATAAAAATTTGCAAAACGACGCTATTATAATTAAACATTAAATTAAAACATTTTTCGGATAGTTGTCCTCTTTTTTATTATCAACTTCTAGTAATTGTAATTTAATTTAATGGGATTTCGGGAAACATACGTTTTATTTAACCGTATTTTCTCATATAATTGTAATAGAACATTTGCATTACAAACATATAAGACATTAGACTAAAAAATGCCAACAGTAAACTGTAACGACTGTGAATGTTTAAAGTACATTATTGTTATCAAGAGCAATAACTTTAAATGCTTAAAACACGCGTGTCGATAGCAAGCCAAGTATTTCTTGTACAGTAGCATACACGCAACAAAAGAACACCTGATGTGCATTTTGCTCTTATTATGAGCTCATCAGAGGTGTATGCTTAAGTGCGGTATACAACTTAGTTTATACCTATATTAGTTTATACTATTTATACGTGTTCATATTACACGAGATGTCGTTAGACACAAATTTTACTTATGTTTATTGCTCCACGAGAGTATGCTACTGTACAAGAAATAATTGGCTTGCTATTGACACGCGTGTTTTAAGCATTTAAAGTCATCGCTCCTGATAACCAGAATGTATTTTAAACATTCACAGTTGTTACAGTTAAATGTTGGCATTTCTTAGTTTATACTATTTATACGTGTCCATATTACACGAGATGTCGTTAAACACACATTTTACTTATAATACATTAGATAACATTGTTAAGCTGAAACTGTAAATGTAAACAATATTTTAAACCATCTTTGGTGTACGTTATATGTCCAATGCTGCAATGACCTACAGTTACAAATTGATACAACTCCCTACTCGTAGTTACCTGCCCAACATTCACCTTTTTTTTTCACGGTTACGTAGATAGGATGTAGTTGTCTAGAGTAACAGACAAGGACACCAAAGAAATTATATTGTTATTTACTATACTCCGTTTACGACCTAAGCCAAAAGCTCAGATAAAGAAAGTTGTTATGGTGAGAAAGTGGCGCTTAGGTTATTAATAAGTTAAAGATAGGAAACGCACAATAACAGACGTAAACAAATTGTAAATCAAAATTTATCGCCTCACAAAAGCGCGTTTTAAGATTGTTATTATTGCTAAATGCAACGAATATTAAAGTCCGTTGAATTTAAATAAACGCATACAACTGGTATTTTCGTGTAGTATCTATTTGCAAATATAAGTTCAAATTGGTACTACATACATTGAACTTATCTGTGAAGTTATCTTTTTTTTTAAATGGTTTAATGAATCATCGGTTTATTCTAATCATCACACGTTGTAAAGGTTTATTTGTAAACAAACTAGAAAATTTAGGAACACCTGGTTCCGCAGCCCTGCTAGTCGGAGAAAGATCGTGGGTGTATTTAAGGAAATTAAATTGAAGGCTTTCACACTAAAAAGATAAATAATAGGGTGTCACTTAGTAAAACGTGCAGTAAATCTTCTAGAGCAACTAGGATCTCCAAAACACAAAAACAAACCGTGATAATAGAAATATAATTTTTGTAGAACGACTAGACCTCAATACAACAACAACATATATAAATAGACAATAATATGGTATAGGTTAAGGCACAATACAATTTATTAAAATAATAACTAAATAGAATGATTTGTTCTTCTAAGAATACAGGCAAACCGTCTGGAATAAGAACTTACTGAAGTTAAAACTAAATTTTTTAAATTTTTTTAAAAATAAAATAAAAAAAAAATAAAAAATAAAACAAATTTAAAAAATGTTAGAGATGGAGGTGGCTATATTTTAATTAAATATAACTAAAAATAAGTCACAAGCGAAGTTGTAAAGCATTACTTATTACTAATACTATTTAACTAGAAACCAAAACTTATAGTAACCAATTACTTAAAGGCTACTGAACAGTTTTCCCCAAAACAAAAGTAATTTCAAGTCATTGACTTGACAATTAATCCACGAGCAGTAATCGTTCGATTATTATTTGACAACGCAAGAAGTGTTATAGTTAGTTTTTACTAGCTCAGTCTAAATTAAAGTAGGGCGATATATTTGTGCCACTTCCAAAATAAGCCCGATTGACGCCACATGCTCTGATTTAAGAAAGATAAATCACACCGTAGATTTTACAGTATCACTAAAGTACGAAAATGTAATACGTGGTTTACGTGTTAAAAATAAGAACCAATCATCTACATGCATCGCAACGAAATCTAAGTACTAATCTTACTAACACAAAAATTACAATATCTGTGAGGCAGACGAGACTACCCAGAGTACTTAACTGAAGTTTGGAGTTGGAATTGTTACTTTCCGAATACTTGGTTTCAAAACCCGAGCTTCTAGAATTCAATTTTTGATCTAGGCAAAAGTAATCACTTGTTTACTAAAATAGGGCTTGCAAGACAAGATAGAAAGATAGTGTTACTGCGTACGTTTGATTATAGATAACAAGTCTGCAATCCCGTAGGTGTTCCCTTTAGTTTCGTTTGTAACTCAATAAACTTCCCATGATGCTTAAGATCTTAAGATTTAACTGCATCCCGAAGTTGTCAACAATTATTTTTCACATTAGACCTTAGAAGTATGAATCAGAGTTAAGCAAAGAATCTGTACAACACTAATTCCCAATCAGATATTTTAGTTTACCTGTAGAATTTACCAGAAACCAAAAATCTAAAAATATCTGTCATCGCAACACATCCACAACGTTTTTGTACAAGTCTCCAAACTTAAAACATTTTTACTTAATGGATGACCCTAATTAATTTGAATACGAACCGAAATGTGAATTCCCTACAGTTTTAGAATAGAAGATGACCTCCCTCAAGCACAAACAACAAAATGTCAGACAAGCATTGACTCTTGGAGGCGACACCTAACAATCAAATGTGTCAAGGATAGTTTAAACAGAGATTCCTGCCCATTCGCTACAAAATTTGTATGATTACATAAATCATCTCTCAAAACAGCAAATATAATCCTAAATCGGCTTTGGAACGTAATACATTAAAATTTCGTAGAAAACCGGTACCGGATAACAAATCAAACGTAGTACAAAAGCGCAATCAACATTAAGCAAGTTTTAGAAAGATCTTTTAAATTACATTAATCAATTAATAATGCGCAAAAAGTTAGGTTGTTAAATTCACGTCGGAATACAGATACGGATACGTGTCAAATATAAATTTAATAAAGAAAGCATGCAATAGTTTCAACTTAGGTCTACTGTTTGTAAACTACAAACATATGCAGATATGTTCGGCAGCTGCAATATCACAGGATAGACAAAAGGCAGTATTGTAGAGAAGTAAGTACAGTAACAGAAACCAGATGAGGTAATATGGTTGACCAAAACAACCCCAACAAACAAAATGAAGGTTACCGGTTATCTTCGACAGAATCCTTGACCGAAGCTGGATAGGAACTAGTTTTATAACGATTAGTTTTTAGGGAATAATAAAACGTATTGACGGTTAAATAGAGACTTCACAATAATAGAAATACAACAAGAAAAAGGTACTCAGGACATCAAAAAATTTCGCGGGCTTATCTCTCAGTTTAGTAGAAATCTTTTTCTTGGGTTTTGTATCCAATAATAATTAATTACTAAATTTAAAAAATACGACACCTGTACGGTAAAAAAAACGTGTTTTTCAATTTTTGTCATGGAAACAGTACCAATTTTCCAGGGTCGCCAATAGTATACAGACTTCCGAAAATGATAAAAATGTGCGTATACGAAAACAAAAAACAAGTAGTGAAAAGTTTGTGTTTTTTCTACAAGTTCTTATATTTATTTTTCTAAAAATCACTTTCATGTAAATTATATTGAATTGTTTAGTTATGCATAGATTGTCCTATTACATGAGATAAATTAATTTAATCATAAAAAATAATAGCATATTATATAATAATAACTGTAAACGGCATTTTCTATTTGAACTCGAGGCGTGTACACAATTGCAAAGCCCTAAACGCTACAACAGTCAAAAACTGCTGCAGTCTCGTAAATTACTACTACCGTATAAGGATCCAATGATTTAAGTCCACCGCGTCTCTTGTACTGGTCGTAACTCTAAAGATTTAAACTTTCAACTCTTAGGTAACCTATTTACATATTGGTCATACTTTAGACGCCTGATCATGAACCACCCTGCATTTATACGTTAAGAAACCGATAAATATTCACTTAGAGTACCAGTCGATGCACCACCAACTACGTTTAATTAAAATAGAAGAGTTACAAGCACCGATATTAAAATCGTCCGCAACAGGTTAGATACACCGCACTTTCTATTAATTATTGTAAATTTTAAGTTATCAGCAATGTTTTGACTTAATTGTAGTGTTAAATGTGCTATAAAATTTACAAATTCAAAAATAAAAACCAAAAGTAAGCATTTTGAAAAAAAGTAATACTACAGCAACAAAACCTTAAGTTTTGTCTTTCATAAAACAAAAGTTTTACTTCAAACATTTATAATTAAAAGCTGTTTTAGCGATGGCGCACTGGTAATACGTATTCCTCTTTATAACTACGTATTTAATGTTAATTGCAAAGATAATCAAAAGTTAATTCACTGGGCTATTGGCACATCAGCTGTTACATATTTTTAGTTTAGAATTTGCAAGAATTTAGATAGAAAACCAAGTTGATCTTTTTGTTTGCATTGTGCGAATGCTGGTGGTATAAACAGATTTCATTCTAGTTTTCAAGAAGAAATCAGTACCGGTAAGAGTCATTTTTCCATAAACAGTTTGTTGCAGGTAGATTCTTTTGTAACGAATTCTAGGATTGACACGGAAAGAACAATGAATAGATCATAATTTATGCAAAATTCATGTATTATTTGTATATTTTATTTAAAAAAATATAATTATTGCATAAACACGGCATTAATGATTCATTACTACTATGTAATTTCTGCCTGATCCACTCTCTGGAGGATTTTAATTATATATCTATTTGTCATATAAAAGCAGTAGCTACAATATCACAGAATTAGTTGCATACATACAACATTTAAAGTTGTACCACAAAAAGCTTTTTCTTTACGGCGTTCTACATTTTACATTTCGAACGGACGTTCCATAATTACTTCTTGAAACTCAAAAAAAAGAGAATTCTAGTTAAACAAATACAAGCCTTCAATAAAACTTTAATTATGTTTCATTATAACAGTGTCCGTAATGTATTTAACACGTTTTAAAAAACGTAAAAATAAATGACTATAGAACGTTCTCAACTTTACGTTTTACGTCGCACGTTCTATAAGCATGATTTGATACATCCAAAGAAAACGTTTTACGCGCGTCAATTATATTCCTTAACTGAAACGTACATTATGTTTCAAAAACGTTTTGTTCTACCTGTACTTTGCACCACATATGACCAATTTTAATTTCTCTATTTGAAATTTCTAGAAAAACCACATTTAATATGGCCATACTTTAAAAAACTATGTTTGGGATAAAGCATTGCCAAAATCAAAAAAATTATAAAATATAATTGTTAGACAGTGGTGCAATTTCAAAAAACAGTAAAAAAATCAAAATTGCTTTAGAAAGCTGAAATATTGCATACTGCCCGTATTGCACTTAGAACGACTTTTTCTTATAACTTTTTGATATTCTGAGAAATTACCCCACTTTGTAATTTTCTTGAAAAAATTTAAATTTGACAAATAGTGCGAATGACGCGCTTACAATTTTTCGTAAATTTTTATTTCAATTATTAAAAATTCTCATATAGTGTGAACTTTACTAGGCACAATGTATATATTTGTATTAGTAGTAGCAGAAACGTTAAAAATAAAAACCTGCTAATTGGTTTTACAAAAAACTTTAAACTTTAAAAACCACGGTTTGAAAGCGTTTGAAAGCGGTTTTCAAACCAGTTCAAAACCACCGTTTTTAAACCGGTTTAACAAACCCAGTTCTAGCTTAATTAAAAACTGATTTATATAAGTATTTACTAGACTTTTTTTTTCAGAGACAAGATTATTGTTGGAAACGTTATTTCTGTTAAAAAGTGTTTTCGTTTCAATTAATCCAACATCTGTCGTATCGCATTTACGTACTCTGATTTTTTAAAGTAGACAATCAAAAACTGTTAAATAGGAGAGGGCATAGTAGAATAGTGGAGTAAAGTGGAATTTAAATGTCAGTTTAGAAAAAGTAGGACATCTAGGTAATTACTTCACAAACAGACTTCATCCATCTTGTTTAACACTAGGTAAGTGTCATTCTCGCCAAAACCGTTGACGCATATGGTGTGTAAAGTTTTCATTATTGTGTTGTTCGAGATTATAACGTTCTAAGGTAAGAAGATAAGCTGTCTTCCGTAACTATTGGAATGAATTGATGAGCTTCTCATGCTAATATATGATATAAGATAATGTTACATAAAAGCAGTGATGATATCACTAATATCTGTTAAATTTTCACCTGAGCCGATTCTATAAAATGTAAATATGGGGCAAGGTGGAATCTACTATTCGGGGCAAAATAAAAATTTATTTCTACTTTGCCCCTAAAATTTTTCAAGTAATAATTTTCTAAATTATTTTACAGAATAGTTATAGAATATAAAGAACTAATAAAGCAGCATTGCTAGTCTAAAAACCCCATGGATCGGCTATAAAAGACATTCAAACAAAAACTTGTGGCTATAAAACTGCATCCCAAACATACAATGTTCCTATCGATACGTTATACAGATGAGTAAAATCAGTAGAAACAGGTGAAGATGCATCCCTGATCAAGATCAGCAGCAAGAGCAGCGGTTTCAATAAACCTAATGTCGCAACCTTTTTCAATTTGTTGAACGAACTGATGGACAAATATTATTTCACTGTTAGTCGCATTTTCGATTGTGATGAGACGGTCATTTCCACTGTGCCGAACAAATTCCTTAAAATTCTGTCATTGAAAGGCAAAGGATCAGGTAGAATTCATTATCAAATTAGATAAAGGCAGACATGTGATCAGTTGATTTTATTTTTATCATTTTTAGGTAGGGACATTATCATCTGCTGAAGGAAGAGTTCTTATCACTGCTAAAATTTGTTTCAATGCCGCCGGTTTTTTTGTTCCACCTCCTCGAGTGAGAGAAATCTATTGTTTGAAATAGGACTTTCGCCAGAAACTGTACTAGAATATCACCCATCGGGATAGATGCAATCCAACATTTTGAACCAATATGTTTCACACATTTCTTAAAATATGCAAAACCAACACCTACTGATCATGTGTTTCTCATTCTTGACGGCTATTCAACCGTACAAAGAATCTTAGTTTGGTTAAAATAGCGAGAGAAAATAATGTCTACATTCTTGTTTTACCACCGCACACGTCCCACAGGTTGCAACCTGCGGATGTTTCCTTTAAACACATAGCAAGAAATAAAAAACTGGCCCCGAAGCACCCATGACAAGTTAAACATTAACAATGTCTATCCTATTTGGGCGCATTCTCCAGGCTGTCACTAAAATGCAAATCTGTTGCTTATTCCTTGTCATTGTCATTGTCATGCTGGTGCTTGGAACGGTCCATTATATGTCGTCAAGCAATGGCTGTGCTGTTATATTTTATGTTCTTATTTACTTTCTATAATGTTTACACACTTAATTAATATTATTACATGTGATGCTAGGGTGGGTAAGGGTTGGCATGTTTAGGTTTTAGTGGTTTTCCTAAACCTTAAGTAAATGCTTTGCCAAGACGGACCAATCCACTATTGCACACAGGTTTCGTCACCACACTATAACGATTTATACTGATCTTCTGGGGCACCATACATAACACTTACATCACAATACAATATTTGTGTAATGTACCATACGAATAAATAAATAAATTCCCACATTTTTCCTGAATAGCTGTTTAGGCTAACGGAAATAACAGACAAAAACCACGACAATAATATCTCAGCTTCCCAAGAAAGGGAGGAAAAAACACAATCTCCATAAAGTTAGCAGATTTTCTTAGCCACTATTTTAGAACTACAAAGAGTTGAATTTATGATGCGTTGATCCTTCTATGGGTACAAATGAAAAATTGCCTCAACCTGGCTGTTCTTTTGCACCAACAAATGCTTACGTTGACAGTGTTCACTATTCACCAATAGACTTATTACAACTTTCTCAAAATCATAATACAAAAGACGGTTTAAACGGGGAAAAACTACAATACTCACGAGTACGCTAAATTTAGAAGAACTTAAGCCGGTTGATATTCCAGTTCCTAAAGTAAAAACTAAACGTGTAAAGAGACAACTTCAGACGTCTGGTGATAAGAAAAGGAAAAAAAAAATATATTGAGTCCACATAAGAATCATCCATTGAAGGAGAACTAGTTGATGATCTCTCCTCTTCTAAAAATGATGGTAAACTCATGATTCCTTCGATTGAAAAACTAACGTTAGAAAAAATAACTTTAGGACAGTACCGGTAAGGGTCATTTTCCATAAACAGTTTGTTGCAGGTAGTTTCTTTTGTAACAAATTCTAGGATTAACACGGAAAAAACAATAAATAGATCATAATTTATGCAAACTGCATGTATTATTTGTATCCTTTGTTCAAAGAATATAATTATTGCATAAACACGGCATTAATGATTCATTACTACTATGTCATTTCTCTGCTTGGTCCACTCTCCGGAGGATTTTAATTATTATCTGTTTGTCATATAAAAGCATAGCTTCAATATCACAGAATTGATTTGCATACATAAAACATTTAAAATTGTACCACAAAAGCATTTCATTACAGCGCTCTACTATTTTACATTTTAAATGGACGTTCATAATTACTTTGAAACTCAAAAATAAAACGTTTTTAGAACAACAAATACAAGCCTTCAATAAAACTTCTATTATGTTTCCATTATAACAGTGTCCGTAATTTATTTAAAGGTTTTAAAAAACGTAAAAATGAATGACTATGGAACGTTCTCAACTTTAATGATGGTAAACTCATGATTCCTTCGATTGAAAACTAACGTTAGAAAAAATAACTTTAGGACAACTGAAAGCGAAGGACTTTGTAATAGTACCGGTTAAGAAATAAGACGGTACTCAAACAAGAGCTTTTGTAGCGCAGATTAAAGATGTGTTACGATGAGGCTCTCCTATCGTTTATGCGTGAATATTGCCAAACATGGCTAACGTTTATGTATTCCTAAACGTTTGTGATCAAAATTCTAAATGGTATTACATCACAATTTGTTTAATTACAATACAATAATCCTTAAAAGTTCTAAAGTTGATGGCCAATTTATTGAAAATAAAAAAAACGTTAAATTTTATTTTCAAGGGCTATTTTGTATTAAGTATGCTACTTTGCCCACATTCTCCTACATTTTTTTTAAGTAATGGCTACTCATTTCTGACGACAAAATGGATGTAGCATTAAATTTTTACGGCCAGTTTAATGTACAGTATACATTGCTATCTTCAATTGTTTTCAATTCTATTAACAATTTTTAATAAAACTACGCTGTTGTTCAAATTTTTTTAAATAATTGTTTTGCAGCAACTATAGCAACTACAGATATTGATGTAAAATTAAATTTTATGGCCTAAATAAATAACATTCTGCATTCCTATTTTCAGATACTTTTACGTTATTAGAACTTTTTTTACGCTTTTGTTTTAATTCAGAATCGCTTTGCGCCCATGGTCGACGAAAATGGTAGATATGTAATACAAAAAACCAAGTCAGAAAAACGTCATGTAATACAAAAAATTTCTATACGATATAACTATTTTCCAGAACTGCTCAGCATAAGTCGCTACGCGAAGTTCCAAACTATTGAAGGTCATTTGCACCGTAAATCACAAACAATTGAAAATCAACATTCTGTAGAAATTCTTTCATGATGAAAATTGTACAAATTAATTGAAACAATAGCAAATGCCGCACATTACTCAATGACAGTAAGTATTTTGATAATCTCTAGAAATCAAATACATAAAAAATTATTTATTTATTTTCAATGGTTCAAAAGTAGTAAATTTTTAATAGGCCCTTTTCCGCATTAAATGTTACATATTGCGGTGATTGAATTTTGCTTTAATTAAAATAATTTCATATTGAATGTGAACATGAGACTCTAATTATTGTTATTATTTTTTTAATTGTTATTATTTAGATTAAAATATCTTATAACTTGGATTCTTATAATAATAATAACTTGGTTTATGGTTGAACAAAATTTTAATTTATAAAAAAATAAAAATAAACGTATAATTCTTACAAATATGAACATAATTCTAAATAATGTTTTGTGCACGACTTGACGCAATTAATAATTCGTTATAATTTTATTTAATTTTAACACACAGATCTAAATATTCTAACTCAAACTAACCTTGTAAATTTATGTTTAATGTGTACGTACGACCTTCAACTGCTTCTCTGCAGTGACCTCTCGACCCTGGACGGCTTCATCAACTTTTAATTACTTTTAGTTATTCTTCCATCTTTCAGTTAGGTTTAAATTGTTTATGCTTTTCAATAACTGTGTTAATTAATTTTATAATTATAACACTTTAATAATTAACAAAGAACATTCTGTATTAATTGTTTTAAGCACGTCCAACATTTTCTACTGCCTGAGAGCGTCTCTACTCTACTTTCACTTTACTTGATTACGTACGCACACCAATCGGTATATCTTCTTAACATACAATAAACCTCGAATATCTTACTACTAAACGTTATATATCTTTTTACATAAATACATTAAAATATATGACTTTGCACAATCAATGCAATATGTCAAAGCTATGACACAATATGAATGTGTTGTAAAAAACCGACAATTAATTATTATAAATTTGCCGCCGGAATAAGAATTATCTCACAACTTAAGCTTTTAATCGTCATGCGCAACCGCCCCATTAGCGTAAAGCCCCCCCAGTATAACGTGCCGAAACAATTATTATTCCATTAATTATTCCGTTATTATTATGCCATAATTTTTCCATTATTATTCTACATTATTCCATTATTATTCCAATATTATTCTATTATTATTCCATTACTATTCCATGATTATTCCTTCAGAATCCTTTGAACATACCTCCTTAACAACCGTCCAAATTCGGTCTAAATAACCGCACTCAGTCTTTACTTTAGTATATACTATCCGTATTCTTCTCTTCTAAATGCGATTCTAGTCTGTATCAGATGATTAGATTTGTTCCGTCCAGACATAGTTCTTACTAACCGTATTTCCAAAGCCAACTTCCACTGCTGATTAGTATTTAGTACGGGTTGTGGAAAAACCGTTTTAACCGCTTAAAATCCGCCAATAAAACTACCGTTATTAATCCGTTCTCTTACAGCTATTACATACTTATCCCCAAATTCTTCCAGTCTGGGTGAATCACTCGGTAGCACAAACAAAGTGTGTGTCAAGATTACTCCGCTTACTTTAATTACAGCCGCAGTCAGGACACCACTAAAAGCAAAGTTATAACTTCTCGCGCATAAACTAATCGCATACAAAACTTCATTGTACTCGGATGACTATAGACTATCCAGGGTGCCTTACGACGGACTTCCGTCACTTACAAAGCCGTATTCTTAAACTCCGTCACTTGTCTCTTAGGCATCAAGACCGGTTAGCAGTTGTTCTATACACTACAAGAATCATTGTGGTCTAAAATCACCGCCGGTAATGTATAACCTAATTAACCTGTTACAGCAATCCGATAGCCCCGACTGTTAAGAATAACCCTCCGCATCACCAGCACCGAGACGCCAACCGATTCGACTCTAAAAGGGGGACCGAAAACAAACCACATGTAAATATTAACCCGCCGTCCGTACGCAAGAAAACGTCAAACCGAGGACAAGGTCACGGCCGTGTCTCCGCTAACGCCACATTCCGCCGGGAGATTTCAGGCGTACGAGTTAAATCATTTTATATTGTATATTATCATCGCACGTAAATAATTACCGTAACATTGGTTTACAGAACTTGTTAATAGAATAATATATCTATACTATTTTGAACTCTGTACATTAGTTTTCGACTGAAGCTAAACCCGCGGTTAAGAACAAATTTTGTACCAGCCCTTTTATCCCCAAATTAAAATTCTTAATTGTAATTTTTGACATCAAAGGTGTAGGTTTACAGTGCTAATCATAAAATTTAATGTATAATTCAGATAGGGTCATTCTATTTAAAAAAAAAACAAAGATGGCGTCAATTTTTGGTATATCTTTAGAGTAGTTGATTATGTCCAAATGCCAAATTTCATATTGATAAAATTTTTGGAAGCCGATAACTTCCTAACCATCGGGCTACTTGAATCACCCTGTATATTAATAAAAATTGACTTTTTATTAATGAAGTTTATAGCAAATACATTTTTTGTGGAAAATTACAATTTTACGTATATTTCAAAAGATGAATACCTACCAATATAGCTTCATTGAAGCGTTAATTTAAAATGGCTTCCAAAAATTCGTTCAAATCTATTGCGTAAGAAATTCGAGATAGGATTTTTTCCTGGAAGTTGTATTTATTATTTTTATAAAAAAACATGATTTTAATTTAATTTCTTACTTTGATGTTGTTTTATAACATCTAATTTTAGTGCACTATTTTAATAATCCAGTATAAAAGAAGAGAAAAGCGAGATGTGCTATAAAAAAAAAGCTAAATGAAAAATTACCCTTAAAAATGCTTTACACCGTAAAACTAATTTTTCTTTCATTCATTACCGTAATAAAATGTAATACAATTTCATCCTAGCTCAACCAAGAATTATGCCTGAATAAATCGTCTTTCGGAATGTTATATTTCTTTTATTAATATTAAGTTTAATTATTGAGACGTATTACAACGGTAATATACGTTTCTGTATTTCTACCTAAATTTTAAGGAATTCACGTGAAAAACAATTGCAAAATAATACATTTAAATTTGCTAATGTTATCAAGTCAAGGAGCAAAGGTTTATTTTACAATTTGCGTTTTTTTTTATTGTGCAAGAATAATAAGCAACATTAACATAAAAAACCAAGCTTTCCCAAGAACACCACATCGCATTGATTCTAATAGACTTCTAAAAGGGTGTATCTCTAGAAAAATTAACTGTTTACATAATTTACTATTAATCATCGTATAAACCGTTAGAAAAGTAATAACGTTAATTATTCTACATTTTAATACATTCATTTTTGTGAAAACGCATTTTAAATCCAGATAGTTTTATTTTTCTTTGAGTCAATAAAATATTTTTTTTTAATTTTAATCTTCAATTAGTGGTCCTGGAAGGCTTCTCCAAAATTAAAATTTCTCAATTAGATTGTAAACCGACTTTCTTGCACCTTTGTTGAAATAAACAAAGTTAATAAACTTTTAAAGTGTACCGTATCTGCAAGATTTGTATTAAATTTGAAACCAAATTAAGTTTAGAAATAGCAACATTGTAGGATTATCTTAAGCAAATCCGTTACGCAAAAACAATTCAGTATTCATAGAAAAAAATCGCTTTGTTTTTCTAATCCTTTATACTAACACCCACATTCATAGGCAAAGTTTTATCAATAAAAGTTTTCATCTTGTGATTTGCACATTGCATTTGAATTAAATAAATCCTCTAGCTAGCACAAAAGGACAAAGACTAACCTACGCACAAAACTTATTCTTGCAAGAAGAATAAGAAGAAGAAATATATTAATGGATGTTTACCTCCAGAATTCTGATTTAGTCTCATAAATTTTAAATATTTTCCTATAATTAAGTTTCTTTGCGGTTTACATCGTTTTGAAGACGCAAGGTGCCGTTTAAAACTAACGGTCTTCAAATAAATTTTATTAAATGTGTTCCGTTAATTACGATTTTATTAGTATTCAACGTTAAATTATTATTAAACACGTGTAACTGTAACTTACATAAGTGTTACGTAAACGAGATTGTAGATTCTTACTTTTGTAGCTTCATGAAAATTGAATTTTGGTTGAATTGTGTAAAACTTTGCCAAGAAGTTTCTTGAATAAAAGTTGCTATGGTAACGGAAACTTTAAAGCAATATAGTAGGTAAGTAGGCAGATCTTGTTCAATGGCATTATGCTATAATCTTTAAATTGTTTAATGTTTTATCCACGTCTAGCATCTAATCAACTAAATAATTGTGTGTGAAATGCTACTTTTAAATAAACCGTGTGTTAAAAAATTAAATCGTGTGGGATTTTCATTATTAAACGATTACTGGCAACCAAGCAATATGAAAGACTAATAAAAAAGTAAAACCGCATGCGTTCCTGTGTTTCTATTTGCAAAAATTAGTTCTGACGCAGATAAAATATTAAATAAGACACGTTTGTTAAGAGCTTTTATGCACTTTGCAACTCCCGCATAAACCCTTACTTTACACACTACTTGTATCATAACTATGTATACTAAGTGACATAGAAAAAAGAACACTCAGTAATAATGAATATTTTGTAAATTTTTTTGGGAATATATTTGTTTATATTAAGATAAAAAACGATACGTTTTTCAGCCATATTTCCCTAGCGGTTGTTTTGTTAACCTAATTCAAAAACACTTACGATTAAGTAGCCCTAAAACAATAAATTAAGCATTTGTAAGTACAGTTGTCATTTAAGCAATTTAACCCATTTGATCCCATTGTACTCAAATGAGTACGGAAGGTATGTTAGACAAATACTTACCTCTAGTGACACATTTTGCAATTGGTTAAGGCAAACCCTAATCAGATATTACAGGTTACTATACTTTCAAGTAATTTTGAGATACTGGTTGTTCTGACAATTAATAGGTGGCCGAGGTTAAATTTCATTTTATCAGGTGCAAATTTTGTCGAGTTACAACTTGTCGCACATGAAATCTTTGGTCGACAAATTTCTTGCAACGGTGATAGTACGTGTTTGTGAAGACTGTTCCTATCGGTAGAAGCATAAAGAATGTAAGTATCGTATTTTTGCTGTATTTTTGTATTTTGTCCGTTGGTTAGAGTCCGGTAAACATTGATGTACTTGTTTGAGTACACTGGGAAAATCTATGTAGTAAATAATTTTACTTTTGCAGAAGTATGGAACAGAAGCAGATAATTTTCAGCCGATAGCTGTAAGAACTTTTTATAATAAGGCTTATACCAGTTTAAATGATGCTTTGGACAATTTGCCCTCTGTAGAAGCAGATACAATAATTGATATAGTTGTACTACCTCCAGATACAGTGGATCCACAAACCGACGAAGAAGAAGTAGACGACGACGATAATGCTGAAAACCAAAATGCTCAGACTCTTTGCGATGTTGCTGGGAAAATTGAAATTCAATTTGAAATAGAAAGCGATGATGAAGATGAAGATGATTTACCTTTGTCAGTCCTGAAAAGAAAATTGATTAGTGAGAAGAAAAGTAATGGTTCTCAAACTACCAAATCAAACGAACAGCCTGAATGGACTGACAATATTAGTGATATGGGAATGGCATCTACCTCTGGTTGTATTGATCGTCGGAATATTGTTATTGCTGATGTAGAAAACTTGGAACCAGTTGACGTATTTGAAAAATTTTTTGATGACGAGGTGATGCACCATATCATCAAAGAAACACATGAATATTCCCATCAAAAAACAATCACAGTTTTTATTTATCGAAAGCGGATCTACGCCAGTTCATTGGAATCCTTTTGCTAAGTGGCTACCATACGTTGCCTCGTGAAAGACTTTATTGGGGCCTTGATGAGGATGTTGGGGTAAAGCTTGTTTCAGACGCAATGTCGAGAAACAGGTTTCAGGAAATAAAAGTTACCTCCATTTGGCAAATAATAGCGAATTAGATAAAGATGATAAACTGGCAAAAATTCGCCCTCTTATAAATTTACTGAATCAACGGTTTCAACAGTGGGGTGTTTTCGAACGTGATTTATCCATAGATGAAGCTATGATCAAATACTTCGGACATCATTCCGCCAAACAGTTTATAAAAGGCAAACCTGTGCGTTTCGGGTATAAGGCTTGGATGTTGTGCAGCGCCTCGGGATACTGTTTTGCTTTTGATATTTATTGTGGTGCGAAAAGGCACGTGAAAAACAGGATTTACCGTTAGGATCGCAAGTAGTTCTTGACCTCTTATCGATAGTCGCGGTACCTTCCGATCATATTGTATATTTCGATAATTATTTTACGAGCTATAATCTTTTGCAAATCCTAAAGCAAAAAGGATTTAAAGCCACAGGAACTGTTCGTGACAATCGGACAAAGAAGTGCCCTCTAACTGCCATCAAACAATGCGCCAAAAGGTCTCGAGGAAGCTATGAATACAAATTCGATTCAAAATCTAAATTGTTATTTGTGCGATGGACAGATAATAATGTTGTTACAATGGCAACAAACTATGGTTCTATAATTCCATTAGGGAAAGTAAGCCGTTGGTCAAATTTGCAAAAACAAAAAGATGTCCCACAACCATTTTTGTTTCAAAATTACAATCGTTACATGGGGGTGTGGACTTATTAAATCAGTCAGTGAACAATTACCGCACTAAAATTGGAGGCAAAAATGGTGGTGGGTGTTATTTACACACACAGTAAATGTTGCTTTGGTGAATACTTGGCGATTATATCAACTTGCATCAGAAAAAGCAATGGATTTACTGCAGTTTCAGAGAGGGGTAGCACGTCATTACTTGCGTTGCAATGCTAAAAGTATTAAAAGACCATCAGCTGTAGTACCTGTAAGTATCAGAAACAGCGAAAAGGATCATTTTCCTACAAAACTGGAAAAACAACTTCGATGCACTGTCTGCCATATGAGAGCTCGCTGGGGCTGTACTAAGTGTTGTGTTACTTTATGTTTAGAAAAAGAGACTGTTTCCAAGCATACCATTCATAATGTTCCAGAGATTGTTCCACTGTATACAGGAATTATTATCATTATTTTTAATAAATTATGTTCGTTCATTATGTTTTATTTACATTTTTATAATATTCTCCTGATTTCAGTTATATTTTCCCATTGTACTCATTTGAGTACATATACAGAATGTTAATACTAAGTGGTTACACCCGAAAATAGCAGTTAGATCTCATTAAAATAAACAACTTTTTTAATTCCAATTTTTGGATTTTGTACTTTAAAAAATCTATCAAGTGGTTATCAAAATATTTTGGTTTGAAATTTTTGATCGGTCGCCATTTTGTTATTTGAAAAAATAGAAAATAGTTGTAAATACAAATGTTCTAGAGAATCGAAAGCTAATTCAGAAACTTTTTATTTTTTTTAATAGTCCTTAAAATAAAGGAGTTATGACGATTTTTCGAAAAACATAAAGAAGAGCTATAACTACGAACCGGGGTACAAAATCAAAAATTGGAATTAAAAAAGTTGTTTATTTTAATGAGATCTAACTGCCATTTTCGGGTGTAACCACTTAGTATTAACACCCTGTATATATCTCACTTATTTATATTTTTTTTTATATACTGTCTGACCTCAAAATGCTTCAAATTGATCATTTAAGCAGACCCTATAAAAATAATTGGAAATTTATAGAAAAAAAGTCGTGGGATCAAATGGGTTAAATTGCATTTCAAAGAGCTTTTTAATTCAATCACAATGCCTCCAGTGCGAAGACGCCATAATTTGCGGTAATTAAGCGAGTTTGATAGGGGTAGAATTGTGGGATTGCGTGAGGCTGGTTTGTCTATGAGAGATATAGCCGCTAGAACGCAACGGAGTTTAAGCACTGTGGCAGTCTGTGTTTGGCCATGGAACCAAGACGGCCGTATACGAAGAGCGAGAGGTACAGGACGTCGTCGAAGAACTACAGAACGCGAAGATCGCCGTCTTAGACTATTGTCTTTACGGGACCGCTTCTCTTCTACACGGGCGATTGCGGACCAGTGGTTTGAAGAACATGGAAGACCGATTGGAATGCGAACCGTTTATAGACGAATAAGAACCTTTGGGCTCTTTTCATACCGTCCCCTTTTTGTGCTACCACTGACTCCAGAGCATCGAAGTTATCGTCTAGCGTGGTGTAGAGAACGGGCAAATTGGGACCAAGAATGGAATTCAATTGTCTTTAGTGATGAATCCAGATTCTGTTTGGGTATGCATGACGGTCGTGCAAGGGTGAGAAGACGGCGCGGTGAAAGACAAGATCCCCAATTTTCTGTGAATAGGCATGTGCACCACACAGTTGGAGTTATGGTATGGGCAGCTATTGCTATTGGAAGTAGGTCACCTTTGGTCTTCATTAGAGGTAACCTGACCGCTGCGCGCTACGTAGATTCCCATATTGTACCTTATGTTCAGACCATCCCCAACAGCACATTCCTACAAGACAACGCACGAACTCATGTTGCTAGGGTTTCTTTGGCTCGTTTTGAGGCCAATCAAATTGCTTTGTTGCCTTGGCACCTTGCACAAACTCTAGCGGCTTTGCAGCATCAGTTACAGATAGCATGGGATAAGATACCTCAAGAAGAAATCGATCACCTCATTAGAAGTATGCCCAGACGTGTTAATGAGTGCACAAGACATCGTGGTGGAGCAACACATTATTAAGTTTTTGAAGAAGTTAACAGTTTAATTTTTATCAAATTGTGATCGTTTACTAATCTAATTCGTATACACTAGTATACCAAAAATTGTTCAAATAACTTCATTATTACTGGGTGTTCTTCTTCCTATGTCACTTAGTATATTTTTTATTTGTGTGTATTTATAAATATTTAGCCAATTACAATAATATTAATATTAATATTGTATGCAACTTCAAATCAAATAAAATTGTCTTCACGGAGTATTTACAAAAGACAATCTTTACGTCAAAGCGTGTCGTCATAGTCTCGGCTATGCAGTGTTGCTACGCTTTGGTCGGTTGGTTTTCTTTAACCCATTTAATATTACGTATGTTTCTGGCTGTAGTAGCTACAAAATGGTAAAGCAGCCCGCCTCAATCAAGCGTGTCTGTTTCTCCTCTCTTCGAGAGAACTGAAACACGCATGTTTTCTTTGATTTTTTTTAAAATGAGATTTAGTGCTAACTGTCGATTTCTTTATCTGTAGCATTTATGCATTTATTTGTGGTGACTGTCGATGTATGCGTGTAGTATTCTTAAGTCAAAACAAAGTCGCATACAATACCCTTAATACTAAAAATCAGCTGACCCTTCAAACTACCTCTGACTATAAAGAATAATAGACCTTACTTAAATTTAATTTCTTGTTGATTGTCAAATGACGATTTTGTATTTTGCTCTTGCACAGAAATACAAGCAGTCGCAAAAGACATGTAATATACAATTTTGGTCACTAAATTAAATGGGAAAAGTAATAGAGTTGTCCTGTCTTTTCTATAAGTATGACATGATTTGAAATAGTTCCACATTTGGTCTTTTCACTGAATTGTTGTGTGCACAACGCTGACCGACTTGTTTTAACAAATTGCCAATAAAACATATTTAAAAAAACGTGTAAGTGGCAACAAAAATTGGTTAACTGGTTAATCGAATAATCGATATTCAATTAATCGCGGTTTTCAGAAAAATTGAAAACCAATTAAACGATTAATCGAAATAGATTTTAAAATCGGTTTTGAAGTCGACTTTTAAAATCGGTTTTTAAGTCGATTTTTAAATCGTTTGTAATCTATTTTTAAAATTGCTTTTTAAAATCGATTTAAAAAACAATTTTTAAAGTCAATTTTATGAATAAGATTCTAAAGTTGACTTTATAAATGGAGTTTCTGGGTCGATTTTTAAATCGGTTCTTAAAATAATGTAATAATGTAACTAATATTATTTAAGGAAATAAATGCTCATCATGAGTCTTACGGGTAGTTCTCTATTTCTAGTGTTCAAAGATTTGGGACAAAACGCAGGATCATATAACACGCTTATATGGATTAATAAATTTACCAAACATTCATGCAATAATATCTTCTATTATTATCGACCTCTAAAGGAAACAATAAAAAAAGTATCTTATAATCCTAACAGTGACAAATTGCATCGATAAACTAAGATTTATTTGTTTTAATCCTCTTATTGTTATCTATGTCTACACTTTAAAGACACTTGTCAGCATAAAACTGTCATTGCTTTGTACGGGTACAAGGTCGGTTTTGGCAAACGCAAAAATTGTAAAAGGACGCCTTTTGCCAAATAAGGCAAATAACGAAAAAAACTTATAAACCACGTTTTTAAAATTAATTAAAGAAATTTAAAAGTAATTATTGTTATATAAAATACGTATAAATACAACCTGGAATATTTTAAATTATTTTATTAAAAATAGTATCGTTTTTAACACTTACCACTATTGTTATTTACGTAAAATGTGTGTCTTGCTACATCTCGTGTAAACATTGACACGTATGAATAGTATAAACTAAGAAAAATGCCAACAGTTAAATGTAACACACACATGCCGTTAGAGTTAAATATTATTTACAATATTAACACTGATGGGACAACCACTACAATATATTATAATAATTAATGAGAGGTCTGGTGCTTGAAGGGTAGAGGTTAAATTATTTTTAAATATTTTAAACTAAATAGATTTGGATTTAATTTAAAACGGCTTAGGTAGTTAAAATTTGCAAAGGTCTTAATCTCAAAATTAAATTAAATAGAACCAAATAAAAGTATGAGTTCCTATTTAAAATAAGAAAGTTATTGGTTACTTTTGGTACTACCCCAAATGCGACATATTTATTAATGTATTAATTAATATAACTAAAACCCCATATTTTATTAAGCATGTTTATAGAAGTTAATTCCAAAATTATAACTGCAGATTTTGATAAACATTTTTATATAAATTCTTTCAAAATAAATGTATAAAAATCGATTTTAAGAAACGGTTTTAAAAATTGATTTAAAAAACCGTTTTAAAAATTGATTTAGAAACCTTGCCAACAAATTACCCTAAAGTGTCGTCAGGGAGTGACAATTATTATTCTAGGTGCGTTAAACATTTGCAATTATGGGAGTATACCCCCACTGATTTTTATATGTTGATCATTGTATAAAAAATACTTACTAAATATAGAGAACTATGTTATGACAGATCTCAAACAAATCTGGTCATTTGTTAGATCAAAGAATCGCAAATCTAGAATACCCGGAAAAATACTATATGAAAATAACTTATAGTCAAAACTTCAGGATATATTAAATACATTTATGCAGTATTCCTCTTCTGTCTATAGACCTTCATCTAAGGTTGTCTTTGATAAAGGTACACTTGATTACAGTTCTACTATACATCTTCCCTTAATAACAGAAACCATGGTACATAACGCTATCGACGATATAAAAAACAAACTTTTTGTTTAATTTGTCACTTAAAACTAGTTGTTACCCAAACGTTTTTAAAGTAGCAATAATTTGTCTAATTCATAAATCAGGTAATCTCTCGGAAGTATCGAATTATAGACCAGTTAGTGTACTAAATACTTTTTCTAAAATTTTTGAATTGGTTCCGTACAATTTCATTTATCCATGTGTCCAAAACTCCATTTCACCCTTTCAACATAGATTTATGAAAAAACGATCCACTCAAACTAATCTAGCGTGTTTTGTTGACTTTACTGGTAGAGTTCTTGACATTTTGGATCAGGTAGACGTTATCTATACGGATCATATTAACCAATACACGACAAATAATATCATTTAATGGCTTTACATTATCCACGTTTGTTGCATCTTCAGGAGTACCTCAAGGGTCCAATCTAGGGCCGCTCCTTTTTTTTCTTTTTATAAACGACATCTCTGAATTTATTTCCACTAATTACCTACAATTTGCAGACGATCTTAAAATATACACACAAATAAATAGTCTTGAAGAATGTTCCAATTTACAACGACAACTAAATTATCTTTATAATTGGTGTAAACTCAATTCATTAGACCTAAACATCTCTAAGTGCAAGGCAATGTCATTCAGCAGAAAAAGAAACACTATTAATTATCAATATTCTATAAATAATATTGCACTGTCTTGAGTCTCCATTGCAAAGGATCTAGGAGTCATATTTGATTCAAAGCTGCTGTTTTCTGAACACATTCAGTTTGTTTGTGCCTCTGCCTCAAAAACCCTAGGTTTTGTAATTAGAAATTCCAAGTCGGTGCGAAACCATGAAATACTGTTTCGACTTTATTATGCTTTAGTAAGACCAAAACTAGAGTTTTGCGACTTAATTTGGTACCCGCATTATGATACACAAATAAAACTGATAGAGAAAGTACAGCGCAGGTTTCTAAAGTACGTCCTCTTTCGATTAGATGGAGTATATCCTGAAAGAGGATTATCAAATTCAACTCTTTTACAAAGATTTGACGTACAGTCATTAAAATGCCGACGAGTAATAAACAGCATCAAATTCCTATTTGGTTTGGTTCACAATCTAATAGATTGTCAGCATTTGTTGAGTCTTCTGCAGTTTAATGTTCCTGCTCGACTATGTAGAAATACTAACACCTTTACTTATCCAGCTCCCAGAACTAATTTGTTACGCAAAACCCCTACATTCATAATGTCGCAACACTTTAATGATATTTCACAATACTGTGATCTATATCACAATTCTTTTCCTAAAATGTTGAATTTAATCATTAACACCGTTAATGATTGATCACCATTAACACTTACATCTCATCTATATTATTAATCAACACCGTTTTGTTAACTTTGCACATACTTACTTGTATATTATTACTTACCTCAATCTACCTATCGCTTATATTTTGGGTTTACAGATACAAACTAAGTAAGCATAATTTAGGTTAAGTACTTATTGTTTATTTTGTTGTTTATTATTTTTATTTTTTTTTTTATTAACTTTATATATTGTATTCTTGCAAATTAGCAGAACGTAAAAACTGCTCTGCTATTGGAAAGCTTTCTTTCTGTTGAGCAAATAAAACATTATTATTGTAAGTCAGTTTTTATAACTTTGCCAACAAATTACACCAAAGTGCCGTCATGGGGTGACAATTATTATTCTAAGTGTTAAAATTGTGCAAAAACATTAAACATTCGCAATTATGGGAGTGTACCTTCGCAGATTTTTTATATATTAGTCATTGTAAGCCAGTTTTTATAACTCCAGCAACAAATAACCCCAAAATGCCGTCAGGAGACAGCAATTTTTATTATAACTGTAAAAATTGAGCAAAAACATTAAACATTTGCAATTATGGGAGTGTACCCCCATAGATTTTTATATGTTAATCTTTGTAAATCAATTTTTATAACCTTGCCAACAAATTACTCCAAAGTGCCGTCAGGGGATGACAATTATTATTCTAAGTGTAAAAATTAAGCAAAAACATTAAACATTCGCAGTTATGGGAGTGTACCTCCGCAGATTTTTATATGTTAATCATTGTAAATCAGTTTTTGTAACCTTGCCAACAAATTACCCCAAAGGGCCGTCAAGGGGTGACAATTATTATTTAAGGTGGTAAAATTGTGCATAAACGTTAAACATTCGCAATTATGAGAGTGTAACCCCGCAGATTTTTTATATGTTTGTCGTTGTAACCCAGTTGTTATAACCTTGGCAACGAATGACACCAAAGTGCCGTCAGGGGAAAGCAATTTTTATTATAAGTGTAAAAATTGATCGAAAACATTATACATTCGCAATTACGAGGGTGTACTCCCGCCAATTTTTATATGTTGATCATTGTAAGCCAGTTTTTATAACTGCCAACAAATTACCCCAAAGTGCTGTCAGGGGGTGACAATTATTACTCTAGGTGTTAAAATTGTACAAAAACGTTAAACATTTGCAAATGTGGGCGTGTACTCCTATAGATTTTGAATACAGAGTCATCCCCCAAGTCCGCACCAAATGAGAAACTTCTTTATTATGGGTTTTTCGACAAAAAGTTATTCTTCGTAAATGTTTGTGCATCCTCTAAAGCTAAAAATGCACTAACACGATATGGCAAAAGACGCGTAATATACGCGGTGCATTTGAAAATTTGATTTTGAGTCAAGAGTAAAGTGCTCTTATTTCAGTAAATACCAAAAATTTTATTTGAAAAAGTTGTTCTTCATTTAAAAAACATTAAGATTTGAAATCATGGCCATCTAGGAGAAAATTTAATTTTTTTCAATATTTTTAAAATGGTGGCTATAAGAAAAAAGATTTGCTTTAAGTGATAATTAAACAACGTCTTGTAAACAACAGTTTATTTAAAAAGCTTCTAATTATTGTGCTAATGATGGTCATTTTTTTTATTCATTAGAAAAAACTTCAAAATTTTTGGTGCCAAGTTGTTTTGATATTTTGTTGACGCCAAAAATTACGCGTCCTTGGCCACATTTTGTTGGTGCATTTTTAGTTTTAAGAGATGCGCAAACTTTTTTGAAGAATAACTTTTTATAGACATACCCATAATACAGAAGTTTCCTATTTGGTGCGGGCTTTGGGGATGACTCTGTATGTTAGTTTTTATATGTTAGTCATTGTAAGTCACTTCTTATAACCCTGGCAACAAATTATCATAAAGTTTATTCAGGGAGTGGCAATTTTTATTTAATGTGTGAAAATTTAGCAAAAACGTTGAAAATTCTTAATAATGGGATTGTACCCCCTCAGATTTTTATATGTTAATCAAAATGCCGTCAGAGTAGGCAATTTTAATTTCAAATGAAAAAATTCAGCAAAAACATTAAGCATGGGCAATAATGGGATTGTACCCCCAAAGATTTTTTATATGTTGGTCATTGTAAGCAAATTCTTATAACACTGGCAACAAATTACACATAAGTGCCGTTAGGCTGTGGCAATTTTTATTCCAAGTATGAAATTCAGCAAAAACGTTGAACATTTGGAATAATGGGATTAAACCCTTGCAGGCTTTTAATATGTTGGTCTTTGTAAAGCAGATCTTACAACTAGCAATAAATTATCACAAAGTGTTGTCAGATGGTGGCAATCTTTATTCTAAGTGTAACAATTGAGCAAAACCATTACAAATCTGCAATAATGGAATTGTACCTCCGTAGATTTTTTATATTTGGTCCTTGTAAAACAGATCTTATAACCTTAACAAAAATTACCGCACAGTGCCGTCAAGGGGTGACAATTTTTATTCTAAATGGAAAAATTTAGTAAAAGCATTAAACATTCGCAATAATGGAATTGTACCTCACAGAATTTTTATATGTTGGTTAAATTTTTATATGTTGGTTAATTGTTACAAAATAACTGTACAGAGCGTTTCATTTTCATATTCATGATAGAGTTGGTTTTTTTTTACAGTTTTAATAATATCCTTATTCTGCTTAATGAAATTGACCATACAAACTCTATATCGTTTAAAAACTTAGTGCAACCGTTAACAAATGACAGTAAAATATACATGGTGTCTCGTTTAAAAAATTTGAGATATTTTATAGTTAGTAGTTGTAGTTTTACAAAAGATACGATACACAACCTAACCTATTTTTTGAAAACCGAGAAACCCTTCAATATTACCAAAATAAATAATCTTTGCCAATTGCAAGATTTAGTGAATGACAAGGTGACAGATTAGAGATATTTTTGTAAACTATTGGCCATATCTTACAAAATACCCTGTATAATCTAATAAAACCATATATTTTTGAAAAGCTGTTGAACGTAAAAATTCAAATTTAATATCGCCACAGATTTATGAAACACTCTATATAGACAATAATATTTTTAGAATATGTGTTCGTTTATGGTACAACTTTAACCAAACTTTGAAAATTCTATCTTCTACCATAACTACGCAATTGTCCAAGACCGGAACTATAGAACACCCTGTATAAAAAATAAAAGTACTTTTGAATAAAATTTATATTTTTTAACATACCTCGTAAACGACTGAAAAATTTTAATATCTGATTTTATTTTTTACACCATGTAAAACTTTCTGTAAAAAATATTTTTTTTCGTAATATTAATAATTAAAAAGTTTTCCATATGGTGCGAACTTAACTGAACGTTACGTGAGATCAGACCTAAAGAACACAATAGAAGTTGGGTCTGAAGAAGGTTTGTTTTTTTGGTAATAAAGTAAACCATTTAAAAGAATCATTTAATTTGTTTTTAATGCAGGATCACACTTTTCTTGGTCTACTTTAATATAAGCTTTTATGAAACTGATGAGTGAATAGCCTAAGTGTAATTTTTAAGTAGCTTTGTAATCTTAGATTTATTTTATTTAAAAAAAGAAAATGTTTTAAATAATTAATATCAAATTAGCAAATGGTTTTTGATTTGATTTTATAAAGTTAGTTATCTGTAACTTCAATTTTGGATGAATTTAACTCAATTTTACTAATGAAATGAAAATTTATTAAATTAATAGATATCAACAACAAAAATGGCTATCAACGGGATTTGAGATATCAAAATAATTTAAAAGGTTTGTTAAGAACTAATTTAGACAAACATACTTTACCTTTTTGTTCAAAAAAGTCTAACATTCGTTATAGTACACTGTATTCCAATCTAGGTTCAAACGCATGTTTCTTTGTGCAACAATTACAACGCTTTTAGGAATTAATTAAACTATGTTACGTTAAATTTTCTTTTTCTACTTATTATACGTATTATTTTAGCTGCCCCCACTAAAAGCACGACACGGCGCTAATAATTACGGCAATCTCGTTAAATACAATTCACAGTAATCTGGGTTTTTTGCTGGCCAGGGTAACAGCTCCAAGTTATTTGCTTGTATCCAGTTGCGCACAACCTGCGAAGTATAGGCTCATCATATCCCGATAGTTAATTATCGAATGTTCCAAGAAAATATGTGTAAATAGTAAATGGAATCTACTAACGTAACGTTAAGTCGTTAATTATAGTTACATAACTCTCCTTTCATAAGATATAGTTCATATTAATATGCTTATTGTAAAGCTTCGTACACACCTGAACAACAAACCGAGGAACAAACAGAACAACGAACCGAACGGCAATCGGAACATTAATTTGGACGGTGCTACGTACGAATTTTAGAACAGATTCGCAAGTCCTGATTGTTCCACGAACGGTTTGCGGCGTTCCCGCAACTTGTCGGTTTTTCTCCGACATCAAAGAAAATGCGCGCGAATGCGTTTGCAGGTTTGGACGAATCTAAACAAAACGGCGAACAAACTTATGCGGAGAATTAAATTATTTATTTTTTCTTCCCTTTTGTGGGTTTGTTGTGTTTTAGGTAATATTATGGAGTTGACAGAAGAAAAATGTTTTAAATTAATCAGTGTTTAAGAATGCAAGAAAAAATGATGTCCCTATTAGCATCATTTGGGCGGGAAATTTCCAAAATAAAAAAAAGCAAAGTAAATTATAATTTTTACTCTTCTTTGTGCGTAAAAATTTGGTTGGCACTATCTTCTTGTTTTCCGCAATTTTCTCTTCTCAATAATAAATATATATGAACTGAAAACTACTGAAAATAATTATGGAACAGCACAAACGTTCCGTTTGTTGTTCGGATTGTGGAAATCATAAAAGATCGTTTGTCGTTCTGTTTGACTTTCGGTTCGTTGTTATGTTTGTTGCTCGGTTTGTTGTTCAGGTGTGTACGAAGCTTTACAACTTAAGCAACAATTTTTGGCGAATAAAGATTAGTTTGTGATGTAATATTAGAAACACAAATTTATATCATATCAAATTTATGACAACTTAAAACCAAGAACGTGTATGTTATTGCTAAGAAATTATTAAGGAAAAAGCGCAATTGCAGTGTAAATATTTATAATTAGATATTTTCGAAAGTTTATAAGTCCTCTATTGTAATCTTAATACTTAAAAGAAAATCCTGTCCATTAGCATTATAAGGAAATGGCTTTTACTTTATGAATAAGTTTCAATAACAATAGAATATCCTTGCTTGTTTAATTTACTTCCTTTGAGTCATATTGCTCTAAGGGTTGTTACATTGGTCATTAGAAGTATGTAATAAATAAACAATTACCTACTGTTTGAGAAGGGGTAGTGTGAACCAATAAATAAAGTAAGAAATGTAAATTCCATTTTAGTTTAAAATTTCAAGTGTTGTGAAAATGCCACCTCATCTCGGTGCTGATTTGAAAGCGCGGATTGTTTCGGAATTAGCGGCGGGCCGTAGCGTGCGTGAAATTTCACGTATGTTAGATATACCAAAAAGCACCGTAGGGCATTACCGAGTAAAATGGAATCTTGAACACACTTTGGAAAGAGCCATCGGAAGTGGTAGACCTAAAGTATCTACACGTGCTCAAGATCTCGAGTTGTTTCATTACGTAACAGAACAACCATTTGCTACATACTCAGGGCTATAGCAGATACACATTTTCCCGGATGCCGTATAACTGCACAAAAAGATTAAAGGAGATGGGAATAAAGAAGTATAATGCTGCTGCGAAAGAAGTTCTCAGTGACGAAAATATGAGACGTCGTCTGGAATTTGCAAGGCGATATGTGAACGAACCTTTGGAATTTTGGAATCGAGTGATTTTTAGCGACGAAAAACGTTCAATAGCCGCAACGATGGACCACTAAAAGTTTTTAGAATGGAAGGAACTCGTTACGAAAATAATCACATATGTCCTAAAAACGAAGTGGTTATTTTTCTGTGAATGTGTGGGTTGGGTTAGCGCGCGGGGTCCAGGAGTTTGTTGGGCTATCGATGGACGTCTTGATTCTGCTGCGTATTTAGATATTTTGGAAACTATTATGAAACCTTCAGTCGAAGTTTTCCAACAAGTAAGTATTCTTATTTCACTATACTTTCTCCAAAAATAGTTCGGGATCTGTTGAATTAACATTTTCATAATGTATTTTTGTTGTTAAAGGACAACGCCCCTATTCATACTTCGCGGGTTGTGCGCAATTGGATACGAGAAAATAACTTGGAGCTGTTACCCTGGCCAGCAAAAGCCCAGATTTTAACATTATCGAAAATGTTTGGGCTCGAATACTTGCTGTTATCCGAAGACAACAAGGGCCAAATTTTATACCAGTAAACCGTAATGCACTAATTGCAGCCATTGATACCGCATGGGAAACGATTAATATTAATTATATTGATACCTTGATAGCGTCAATGAGCAGACGCCTCCAAGAATGTATCAATAATAATGGAGGTCACACCCATTATTGATTTCTTATATTTATTTATATAGTAATACCTTTATTTAAAAAAAGTTTTCATTTAATTTTAAACTATAACTTGGTATCTTAATTATAATTATGTAATAAATTCTTGTCAAAAACTAAATATATACGTTGACAATAAGAATTGCCTTAGTTTTTATTTTCACCTTTATATTAACTACAGAAAAAATGAAACGTCATAAAATATACATTTTGTAAGGACTAAATATTATGAATAGAGAGTTTAATGATTTTTTTTAATAACTTACAATAATTAGTAGGTTAGATTTATTTAAAAATAAGTAATAATCAGTCAACCCAAATAACCTTGTTTATTTTTATAAGTTATTGCTTGTAGACGTTTTTTAAATCAAAATTATTTCTAATTTTATTTTGTAAACATTTCCTAAACAAAATTTTGATTCGATAATTAATCGAGCTATGGTGTTTAATTAGCGATACCTTCAAATATATTCTTTAAAGAAAAAATTAAGTAAGCAACGTAAATTACCTATTTTCTAAAACGTGCTTAGTGTAATGATTCATTCTACAGTCCTTCTATAAGATAACCCTTCCTGAGACTACCTGCTGTTAGAATTGTAAATGATACCCTTAAGCCCGCTTCACAATGTGCAAACTTTTGTTTACAGAAATTCTGGTGTCCAAGTTTTAAATTTTATGAGTGTACATCTATCACCTTAAAACCCATTTAATTCTGGCACTGGCTTTGAAGAAGCACCTACATTAGGGTGCAAAACGTCTCCTCAACTAGTAGAAAGTGGTTTGATTCTGTTTACAGTCACCTTCCTTAAAATGATTCAGTTAGCCTGTAATACGGTCCTGGAAAATTTATTTTGACCAAATTTTTACCGAAGGATTATCTCTTCAACATACATCGCTATTAAAATATTTAAATCAAGTGTTCACTTATACAGAAGTATTGGTTTTGTTGCAGTTAGAAGATGCGATCACCAAAGAAGAAACGGGTGGAAAACCCCCGGATGAAATGGACACCTGAAGATATAAAGAAAGCCATAGAAGCCATTAGACAAAAAAGAAGTTGGCTGCAACTACGTTCAAAGTTTCTCGTACAACCTTATTTTGACTTTTTAAGAAAGACTCAGTTGCTGACGCGGTGGTTTTAACTAAGTTAAGGCGACCCCTGTATTATTAGGTAACCTAGAACTAAAGCTAGTTAAGTACATTACAACAATGGAAAGTAAACTATTTGGATTAACCAGAGGAGACATAAAGTTTTTGGCATACCAATTTGCAAAAACCAATAATTTACCTAACCCATTATCAAATACAAGTGAGAGTGCGGGATGGAAATGGCTAAAGCCTTCCTTAAACGTCACCCTGAGGTATCCCTAAGTAAACCAACAGGAACATCCTTCACTCGAGCGAAAGGATTCAATAAGGCCAACGTAAATGAGTTTTTTGATTTATTGGAATCATTGTTTGACAAGCACCAGTATCCAGCCGATCGTGTATTTAATGTCGACGAGACCGGGCTTACAGTTGTACAGTCAAAAATCCCTTCTGTGTTAGCTCTCAAAGTCCACAAGCAAGTTGAAGCAATGACATCAGTCGAAAGAGATTCATTGGTTACCATGGTCACCTGCATGAGTGCTAGGAGGTACCTTCGTACCACCGGTTTTCACATTCCCGCGTAAAAATATGAACGATCTTTGGATGAAAGAAGCACCTCAAGAATCTCGTGGATTTTGTCACCTTAATTGATGGATACAAACACACATCTTTAGTGCTTGGTTTGAACATTTTCTAGCAAAGGGAAAACCAACGGCTGAAGATCTAGTGTTACTGGTGTTAGATGGACATACAAGGCATACTAGGAAAATAAAGTTAATTGACTTGTCAAGGGAAAACATAAGATGAAGCCACTGGACAGGTCGTTCATGGGCCCTCTCAAAGCCTACTATAGCACAGAAGTTAGAATGTTTGTAAGACATAACGGAAGGCATGTGCTTCCCTTTGATATGGTTGATCTGATTTGCAAGGCCTATTTAAAGGTTTAGACTGGTTCTATTGCCGTTAATGGTTTCAAGGTTTCGGGAATTAACTCGGTGAACAGAAATGTATTTGAACTTCATGATTTTATTGTTTCTAAAATGGAAGCCCATGAAAACCAGTCGACTTCCACCCAACTACTGGGTTTGCCGTCAACTTCCACACAGCCACTGGTGAAACCGTCAACTTTGACTCAACCAATGGAAAAGCCGTCAACTTTCACACAGCCACTGAGGAAACCGTCAACTTCCATTCAGCCACTGGGGAAGCCGTCATCTTCTACTCAGTCACTGGGGAAGCCGTCAACTTCCACTCAGACACTAGGAAAGTCGTCAACTTCCATTCAGCCATTGGGTAAGCCGCCAACTTCCACTCAGCCACTGGGGAAGCCGTTAACTTCTACTCGGTCCCCTCAACATGAACTTATTATTCCAAAAGAGAAGAAGAGCGGAAGGCCACCAGGCAAGGTTGCAATAGTTACATCTTCTCCTTTTGAGGCAGAACTTCAAACGTCTTTGATCAGAAAAACAGCTGGAACGAAAGGGGCTACAAAACGAAAACTGTACGTAGAGCTAAAGACTGCTAACAATCAACTGTCTGTAGAAGAAAAAACTCATAGCAAAAAAATAAGAGCAAGAAAAAAGCAGAACCAGCTGACCAATCATCTTCTGACGAGAGTGAGCGAATGTCTATCAGAGATGATTCATTTAATCTAAGTGTTGTTGGAAATGACCCAACCGATGCAGACGCTGCCTGCATGTTCTGCGAAGAAAAATATTCTGAAAACAGAAAAGGAGAAGAGTGGGGGCAGTGTGTGTCGTGTAATGGTTGGTTTCATGTTGACTGTTCAGGAGCTGAAATCAATTATTTTGTTTGTGATTTTTGCTAATAGACAGTTATTGATCTATTGTTAGGTATAGTTAATACTATTTTTCACGTAACTTTTATAATGTTAGATAATATTGTATTAAATTGACTTTTTTTTTCAGATAAAAAACAGAGTTTATGTTTTTTTCCTGGAAAAAAATTTGATATTCCATATTTGGATAAATATTAAAAATTTAAATGGTATTCTATATTTGGGTCACCTCCTCTATAAATTTGATTTCCACTTAATACTAATTCGTTTTTGTTATTGTTATATTTGTACAAAATTCCTTGTGTTAGCAAAACTGCTGAAATAAATTAGTTTATTATTAGTTTTGTGAATCAGGATAAGTTATAAAGTAACAACCGTAGTGTGAATCCATGGGAGAGAAAGTAAGGTTTATAGTTTGTTTTTTTAGTTGCCTCTTAATTTGCGGAAATGTGTTTTTAATGTTGTTTGCCATGACCTGTCAACATATTGAATTAAGCTGGAACGATACTACAACTACTCTTGATGTCGATTTTAGATCAAATAAAAATGAAAAAGTTATAACCCGTTTCAAAAATGGTATACAAAAGAAATAGTATAATCCCCGTAATTTTATATATTAGGTTGCGTCATTCGCTGTTTTTTATTTGGAATGTTATTTGATAAGGTACTTCATTTGGTATCATCATGTGAAAATGTATTTTTTTATGTTATTTAGGTTGACGTTGGTTTGTGATTGTGTTTTTTAGTTTTTTAATGTGAAGATTATTAAAATTTAATGCCATAAAATTAATTAAATAAATAATTAATTTAAAGCATGAATACAAAAAATACAAAAACAAAAGTTACTACTTCAATTTTTTTTAGTTACGCTAAACGTTACCCTTATACTGTGGTTGCGCAGTAACATAAGATTAAGGAAAAACATTAATTTATCCAAATCACACAACGTATTCCTTTATTAGAATGACATTAACGTCATCGCTTATTAGCGTAACGTCAATGTCACCGTAATAAAAAATACGTTATTGGCTATTATACAGATTTTGTGTCAGTTAATGTAACCTCAAACATACCGTACCCAGCGATTATAAATAACGATAACGTCAAGCAATTTTAACAGAGGTTTTAGATTCCATGTAACAGAACTGTCAGTTATTTCAATTTTTTAAGGGCGGTGAATAAAACGCACGTAATAATTGAGAAATTATAATTACCACCCAAAAATAGACGTTTCAGAAAGCATATTTCCAAAGAAAAAAAACATTATTGAAATTCTAAAATTCACTCACTATGAGGTTAAAGTTATACTATCCACCTACCTTTTCGTATTTTGTGAAGAAAACATAACATTTAGTATATCTACTATTCATATTATCTAAGATAATTAGCCTAGTTTAGTTGTCTTTAAAAGAAATTTATGTGTAATATTTTAAAATTCCACACAAAAATCATTTGTTTTTTGGGCTGAAAACCGAATAATATCATAACTTGTCCTGTGATACAAAAGAACTGAAATCGATAAAGAATCCTACTCCTTTATAATTATTAATTGTAAATGATGTAGAGAACGTCGATGGCGTTTTAAAATAAGTGTACATTATTTTGCTTGTTACACCACGAAATTTGATAGGCCAGATTTGTGGCAAACAAATATGCCGGCTAGCTAGCGGCATGGGGCGGGTTAGAAATTTGTCTCTCACTCACCTTTCGAAGGCTAAAAGTCCATCCTTTAAGTTACGATCGGTGTTGCCAGGCGCCACCCTAATCTTTTCTTTGTTTAGATAAATGCTCACTCAAGACAAGGGAGAAAAGCAAACTTTTGCAAAAATAAAAGAGAAAATTCACACTAACTGTTTTCTCTAGTAACGTTAAAACAAAATACAAATAAGTACACGGGGTAATGCCCGGAGTCCTAAATCTAATTGCATACGTTGCCCCTAATTCTAAACGATCATGCATTACAGATTGGGGTCCATCCCAAATGGATCCGCTAATAAATTATTACAATATGTTTTACAATCTAACCTACTTACGCGACCGACCCTAATTCATATTCGCGCAAACAAATTTGTTCAACGCGATCGCCACTGAAGAAACGAAAAGTACTTACTGTAACTGTCTTCTTTCTTCTAATCCAAAATGCAGAAGTTGATCCATTTATTTCCAAAGTCATCCACCAGGAACCGTAGGATTTAATCCGAAGTCTTGTCTAACATGCCCATAACCCGCATGTTCCTTAGTTAAAAGTTTGTGTGCGCCAGAGATGCCTCACCATCCGCAAAGCGATTACTCGATTTCAACATTAATCAAACGTTATTCTCTTTCACGGCTACGAACGAGAGGTCCTTCTGTGGATACACATTAAACGTAATTTTTCACTCGCGCCCTCGAAATGTTTTCGTATAAACTTGCATTATTTGGCGTTTAACGATACTTAAGCGGTTGTTTTAATTTTAATTAAAAAGTCGCACTATTTGGTTACATATCGCTCGGCGTGAGTCTACCTATCCACTAACTAAAAACTAACATCTGTTAAGAAAGCGTCACCCCTCTCATTGGTTTTTTCCCACACCACCATCGTTACAAAAAATTTACTGCGTTACAATTTTCTTAGAATTAACAAACGAAATCGCTTACCTAGAATTTTTAACCGTGGGCGCAAAGCCGTGTGTTATCTCTCTTTTGAACAAACATATCTTAATTTAACTGATAACGCCGGCACACACCGACCATAATTCGTAGAAGAAAACAAAGAAACTCTTGATCAAGCAAATCTGAACGCAAAATGTAAAATAGAATTCAAAGAAATCGACCTAATTGCTCAAACGTGACGATAACATCTTTTATAACTTTGAATTTAAAAAAATATAAAATGACTAAAAACAATATTTCAATAAACTTGACCCTGAAGTACACGTGCATGTAAATGAACTACGTTATAACTATAGTCTAATTCAAATCAAAAGAGCATAAACGGACCAAAATAATATGTGCTGCAAAAAAATAATTTTTCACCAAAAAGAGGTGACATGCTGCAATTCCCTTCTAGATATCTGCAGCCATGCATAATAAATTTGTACTTATTTTGATAAAATTTCCCAACTAAAATTCAAGGTTTGCAATTAAAAGGGAAGTAGTTTTGAGTACATCTAGGAGTTCTTCTTTAACCGATTAACATATTGTTGACGTCTAACTGCTAAGAAACGTAACGTTTTTTCTGTACGACAAAGCTCTTAAATTCAGATTCAATTCTCAACGCAAAACCCTGTAATGCAGCTTCTAACTGCTAGTTTTTATAAGATTCTTCTTGTAAGACAAAATCTTTTTAAAGCAAGATTTATAGTACAGTTTCTATTTATTATTTAATTTATAGGGACGTAGATTAAATTTTATCATTTGTTAACAATATAAAACCCCTTTCGTTAATAATTACGTTTAATTTACAGTCGACGTGTCAAAACTTGGGTAAAGCCGACAACTTTAAAACACCACTGTCTGTTACTAAAACAGACTCTGTAACAACACTTTGTGCTGCAGTTTTGGTGTCATCTTTAATCTAATCAGGCCACGTAAAAGACTTTTTAATCGAAACTCAAAAAGTTTTGACGAGAACCTAATTAAAGTACGAGAGCTGTTTCTTCTTTGAATTCCGTTTATTTCTCTATTTAAACAGCAAAGTATTGGGAGACGGAGCTGCGCGTTACGCTAATGCGCTGCCAGCCAACTACAACCTACGTCATTTTCGGGTACAAGCTGTCAGTCTTTGCCTATCTACGGTCGAGTAAATGTTAGTTTAGTGTATGGTGAAAACTGTATAAGTGACAATACTGTAAGAAAATGGTGAAGGCAATTTATAGAAGGTTGAACAGACGTCTATAATGAAGGTGGACAAGGACACAAGTCGGTCGCTCCTGCAAGTCTGGTTGACCGAGTCGATCACGTAATCTGGGATAAACGGAGGTTTACCTTGTACAAAATTGTGACTAGCAAGCTCGGTTACCAAAAATTTAAGAAAGTATAGCAAAACTTGTCTCACGTTATGACAAATGCCTCAACTTTCACGGTGGCTACATAGAAAAATAAGTAAAACATTGTGAATCTTTTAGTAATAAAATCATCTTGTTCTCTCAATTTGTCTTTTTTTTATAGCCTATCGGAACTTGAAAAAAACAGCCCTCGTACATCCACAATTGTATTGACGTACTTTGAACCCTACTGGGTATTTACATACTTAACTGTAATGATTCTACTTACACAAGTTGTAACGGAACTTTCAAAGGCCGAACTTTACTAGTAAAGAAGTTATCCATTGCGTCCACTGTATACCGACTGCGGGAACGATAACAGTCGACGCAAAAAAAACTAATAATTAGTTACCACAACATGTCGTATTTAATATTTTTATTTCACGTTATTAGTCATTCAAGCACAAATCGCTCAACCCCTCTCACCCTACTATCTCATATTTTAATTGTTTGTGTTTTGTATGTTGAGTATGAAGAATAAAGAGAGAAAAGAAATTTCAGAAGGCCATTTGAGTCAGCACCAGGTGGACAAAAATATGGGTAATCGAAATTTGGGCCAAATTGCATAACCTGAAACTTTTAAAGCTAAATATCTATTTAAGCTGGAGAGATGAACTATGGCTCATTTTGTTCAGAATTTAATGGAGTAACTTTTTTCCTGCACCAAATATTTTGCTATATGGTGTATATTATAGTGAAAATGACTAATAAAAATTGTTTTCTTTTGGCAAGGGTTCAGACCCAAAATTTTGAATTCTTAAAGTATGTTTACCAAAACCCCTACTTTAAGCTATAACTATATATATAATATTTTAGTTAATTTTACCCAACCCAACCTCTCACACTCTACTATTTCAGGTTTTAATTGTTGGTATTTTGTATGGGTAACCAAAACTTGTGCCAACTCGCATAACTTGAAATTTCTAAAGCTAAATATCTCGGAAACTATTTGAGCTAGAGAGATGAACTATGGCTAATTTTGCTCAGAATTTAATGGAGTAACTTTTTCCACATACAAAATATTTTGTTATATAGTGTATATCATAGTGAAAATGACAAATCAAAATTTTAATCCTTTCGTAAGGGTCCGGACTCAAAATTTTGAATTCTGAAAATATGTCTATCAAAAATTCCTATTTTCAAGCTATAACTGTGGTAAATTTCGTAAAGATAATATTTTTAGTTTTTGATATAAAAAATGTTCTTCACGTATACCCGTCTATTTTAACATATTGCAATTTAGGCCAGAACTATTAATTACAGATTTACTCTTACAGTATTTAGTCACACATTTGGCACCAATTCTTAATTTTTTATCTCAGTCCCACATAATATTAAGTTTAGAGTTCACTTGATTCGATTGTAAACTTGCACAGATTTTTACAGAAACTGTAATAATATTGTAATATTATATAATTTAGCCATACCTCCCCAGAAAAACTTTGCATCCAAAAAAAGGGACTTAAAGCAGCTTCACAAAAAAGAGACATTTTGTAACTTGCTCAAACTGCTTATTTTAATTCCAGACAATAGCGTAAAAAAATTATAAAATGTTAAATTAAATGTGGGCGAAAGGAGGACTAATAGTGGGGGTAAGAAAAGAATGGGAAATAGAAAAGGAAATAAAAGAAAAAAATATAGAGGGGATGATTCAAATCAGAGTAAAGACGGAAAAAGGGGAAAAATATAATAGTTTTACAATATATGGAAAGAAAATGGACACAACGAAAGTAATTATAGAAAAGGCAATAGAAGAAAGGGATGAAGGCAAGTTGATTATAGGAGGAGATTTGAATGCTAGGATAAGAGAGGAGGGAGGAATAATGGTAAATGGAGTGATAAGAAATAGGATATCAATGGATAAGAAAATAAACGGACAAGGAAAAATTTTGATAGAACTATGTAAAGAAAGAGGTTGGACAATAATGAACGGAAATTTGGAAGAAGAAGAAAAAGGGGAATTTACATATGTAGGAGAAAGAGGCCAGTCAGTAATAGATTATGTGATTATAAACGAAAAAAGGACATAGAAACACTAAGAATAGGAGAGGAGGTAGCATCGGACCATCAGCCGCTAGAAGTAGTCATGATGGAAGAGGGAGAGAAAGAGGTACAAGAACAAGAAGAGGTATGGAGAGAAAAGAAAGTATGGAGTGAAACGATATAAAGAGGAAATGGAAGAGGAAGTAAATACTAAAGGAGAGGTGGAGGAAGAGATGGAGAGAATTACAACCAGGATGGAAATGGCAACAGAGAAGAGAAAGTATAGATTAAGAAAACAAGAATTAGGGAAAGAAAAGATTGGTGGAACGGAGAATGCGAGAAGAGGAGAAAAGAATTAAGAAAAGGAAGAAGGAAATGGAAAAAGGAAAAATAGAGATAGATAAATACAAAAGGTTAAAAGTAAATTTTAAGGGAATATGTGCAAAAAATAAAGAAGAACATAAAAAACAAAACGAGATAAAGATTAGAGAAATTAAAAATGAAGGACAAGTATGGGAATTCATTAATAAAATGAGAAAAAAGGAGGAAGTATGGAAGCAAATATAGATGAAGAAAAATGGGAAGAACACTGTAAGAAGTTAGTAGGATAGAGTGCAAAAAAGCAAGAAGTGAAGAAGTTGGAAAAAAAGGATAAGACACAGAGAGGGTGGAATAGGAAAAGAAGAAATGAAGAAAGCAATAAATAAAGTAAAAAAGGAAAAGCAGAAGGGACGGATGGAATACAAGGAGAACAATGGAGGTACATCGGAGAAGGAATGAGAGAAAAGTAAGAGAAGTATTCGAGAGAATATGGAAAGGAGAACGGTTTCCAGAAAAATGGAGAGAGGCCATGATATGACCAATTTACAAGGGGGAGATAGGAAAAAGCGAACAACTATAGAGGAGTGAGTATAATGAATGCGGGCTATAAGATATATGCGGAAATAGTTAGAAAAAAATTGGCAAAAGAAATAGAAGAAAAGAATATAATACCGGATTGGCAAGCAGGATTTAGGAAAGGAAGAGGAACGATAGACAATATATATATATTAAAGCACATAATCAATAAGGAGTTAGCAAAGAAAGGAGGAAAGATGTACGCAATATTCCTAGACATTAAAGCGGCATTTGAAAAGGTGGAAAGAGGGGATTATGGAAAAGGATGGAGGAGGTAGGAATAAACAGAGATATAAAAAATGCAATAGAGGAAATATACGAAGAAACAAGGTGTAGAACAAGGGTAGGGAGGAAGCTAGGTAGAGAATTTAGGACGGAAAAGGGACTAAAACAGGGATGTCGGCTAAGCCCAATCTTATTCTCGATATACATTAGTGATCTTGAGGAAGAAATGGAAAGGAGGAATAGTAGTAGGAAGGAAAAAGATATGGGTTTTAGCATACGCGGATGACATTGTGGCAATAGCGAGAAATGAAGAAGAGATGAGAGGAGTAGTTAAATTTATAAAGAAATACCTAGAAAAGAAAAAAACTAGCAGCAAATGTCGGTAAAACAAAAATTATAGAATTTAAAAAAGGAAAAAAACGAAGAAAGGAAGTGAAATGGTGGTGGGGGGAGGAGGAGGTAGAGAAAGTAGACAAGTTGGTAAGAAGTGTGGTACTGTATGGAGCGGAGATTTGGGGTTGGAGGGAATGGCAAAAGCTGGAGAAGATACAGGAGAAATACTGGAGGTAGACGTTAGGACTAGAGAAGGAGACACCGGGGTATATAGTGGAAGAAGGGCTAGAAATAGAAAAAATAAGGATACAAGCAGGAAGAATTGCAGTAGGGTATGAAAAAAAAATGGGAAGTAGGAAAGAAAATGAAATACTACTAATACTATATGAATGTTGGAAAGAGATCGAGGCACAGAAGGTAAAATATGGGGAAGAAGAAAGAAGAAAATACTATGAAATAGTGGGATACGCGAGAGAAGAGATAAAGAGATAAAGAGAGGAGGGGAGAAGGAAGGAGGAAGAAATAATTGCAAGAGATAAAGATACACAGAAGCAGGAAAGAAGGGCAAAAATAAAGGAAAGAAAATATAATGAGAAATACATAAAAATAATGACAGACAAGACACCAAGGTACATAACAGAGGGAAAAGGAATGAATGAAATAAGAATGATTGCAAGGTTCAGAATGGGGAAATGAAGAAAATGAAAATAAATATTGGATGAGTGATGAAGAGAGATTATGCAGGTTGTGTGGGGATGAATGGGAAAATATAATACATATGAAAGAGGAACGCAGGAAAACAAGACAAGAGGAAAAGGAATGGAAGTTACTACTAGGAGAGAAAGGGAAAGGAAAACAATAGATGAGGGAAGTGTTGAAGAGGAGGAAAGTGATGGAGGAGAGGAAAAGAAAAATACTGAAAGCTTAGAGAAGAGAGGGATGGGAGGTTGAAGAGGGAAACAGAAATTACTTGTTCAAAGAGGTGGACTTTAGAATTAGATAATAAAAGACCAGGATACCTAATAATTCAAACAGGAAATAGAGGATTGAAACTGAAGGAAAAGATGGAAAACAGAAAAGAGAATAAAATGCTGTACATATGTAAGAAAGAGATAGAGGAACAAAAAGGGAAATAAGGTAAAGAGGATAGGGAAGCATATTATCAAAAAGGAGGACACGCAAGAAAAAAAAATAAAAAAAGCTAAGAGGCGAAGGAAGAAAGATGAAAGAAGAGATATTAAAAAAAAACACAAACATAACCAGGTGGAGGAGAGAAGAACGAAGATTAGACAAGAAAGATATAACGACAAATACAACAATTTAATAATGGATGGAATCAAATAAGGATAAAAAAATGATTGTTAGGGTTTTTTTAGTTAAATTTCGTATTTAGTTTTAAGTTTAAAAAGTTTCTGAAAGAACCGAATCACTTTGTTATTTTAAAAAGACAAATAAATTTGATTTGATTTGATTTTTGAAATTAAATGTGAAATTCTGAGGTTATTTTCCTACTATTTCCATATGAATAAATAAGTGGACCTTGCAAGGTCTACATTTAACTAGCAATTACTTTTCTTGACTGGTTTCTTTTGCAACCCCTAGCATAACTTTGTATTATAAATCGTGACCATGATGGAAACATTTTTTTATCTCATTAACTAAAAATATTATTTCTACAAAAATTACCATTGTTACAGCTAAAAGATAGGGCTTTCTCATGAACATATTTTTAAAATTCATAATTTTGAGTCCAAACCCTTGCCAAAGGATTAAAGTTTTGATTCATCATTTTCGCAAAATTTATTATAATATTTGCAAAAAAAAGTCTCTATTAAATTCTGAAAAAAATTAGCTTCAGTTTTGCTCTCTAGGTTCAAATAGTTTCCGAGATATTAAGCTTTAAACATATTATGTCATTCGAGTAAGCCCAAATTTTTGTGACCTATATCTTTAGACCCGCTGACCCAAATAGCGTTTTGATTTTTTTTTCTTTTTTTACCCATCACACTTAACTTACAAAATAAAAATTAATAAAATTGGAGATGGTAGGGTGTTAATTTTATTTTATTTTGGGTGATTAGTTTTGGAATGACTCTTATATTGATTAATAGATTGTTTGAACCATATAGTTATTTTCTTTGACTGAAAACTATTCATTCATAGATGAAGATTAGGTGATCAATAGAACTCAAATATAGGAGAAAGTTACTGATACATTTTGACATTTAAATAATTTACCGCTTTTTATATAAGCTAGCGTTTACGATTACGTAATCAATGAGGAAAACCATCCATGCTCTTGATAATTTTCTGGAAATCAACTTTCCTAAATATCCAGCTATATACCTAATTACTTAATATTTGAGTACTTTCTTCAGGAGATTTTTACAAATTAATTCCAAAAATTTAAATAATTCAGACCTAATTAAAAATAATAAATCTTCTCTGTTGTGACAAAAATTTCTATGTTGATATAAACTATTTGAAAAGAATTGTATAGTAATTCAATAAAATCAAAAAATAGTCGAAAATCAAGTTTTTAATACACAAATATAACTATACAATAAACTTTTAAAAATATAAAATTTTATTTGGGAAAAACTTCATTGAAATCTAACTTTGCGAATAACAATTCTATATATTTCTCATACACATCGGCATACATACGTGAATATTCTTTTTGAAGTTCTTGAAACAAAGGTAAACCGTAATTGTTTGCGTGATCAGTTAATTCGTTGCTTAATTCTATGTGCTGATGGTCAAGGATAAGATCAAGTTCAGTAGGAAATAAGTTATAGTTCACCGTAATTCCTGACAATTTGGTTTGTTTCCCATCATTAATTGCTGTCGCATTAATTTCCATGTCAAACGTGTTTTCTACTGCGTAACAACTATTTAAAAATACATACATAAAATTGCTTATTCTCACATATCACCGTTTTTAAGGTCCCTTTTCCAGTCATATTTGCTCCAAGCATCATCGCATTTTCAAAATTGTAAAAACTTACGCTTTTGAACATCGGATTAAATCCTTTCAGTTTTAGGAATAACTGATCATCAGTTATAACAGCTCTGAAATTACATTTAATTAATCAACAACATAGGTATCTGGGCAATATGCATTACTGAAGTTCGTTTATAATAGAAGACGCATGATTGTACAAGCGCATATTTTTATAGTTTTGCACGAATGGAGTGATTGATGATGGTGGTATACTCAGCTCAGGTATTTCCAACGGCTCCATTGTTGGAATATTAAATTCTGGTACTCTAACCATCCATGTTAACAGATTTGTAAATTCAAATTTATATACACACCATGTTGGAGATACGGGAGAGACTTCTGGATCGCATCCTTTAAGCACTCACTAAGGTTAGGATCAGAGCGTTTACAAATTTTAAAGTTTTCTAAAAAAAGAGACTAAGTTAAATAATCCCTCTCTATGTTATACATTGTAGTTACTAATAAGATTTGTTTTCACTGAAACTGCAATCAAAGATAACAACAACACCAAGAACTTCATTATTAGTTGACACCTAGGTACACACACAAACAAGAGGTAGGATTACATATATTTATATAGACTTAATTTGCATTTTAAATAAATAAAAATTAGATAAATTCTTACATTATAAAAAATCTTGAATCTACAAAATTTTAATTTGAATATTTTTTGTATAGGTATTACAATCGTCCATTTATTTTATATTCAAATATGTTTAAGTTTATGAAAACACTTTATTGCAGTTTTGTTTTCGAATTTTTATTCAAATCAAGATCACACAACCTTATACATACAGGGTGGCACATTAGTGTGAGAAAGGTGGATATCTCAGAAAATTTTGGGGTTAGAAAAAAACTTTTAAATAGAACCACCCATTTTTATTACAAATTTGGATTTCTTGAAAAATTCTAATGTGACTTTATGCATTGTACATAGTATCTAAATGGAGGGTTTTCCAATTATTTTCTTTTTCCGAACAAATTTACTTTTCGAAAAAAGTCAAATAACTCAGTTATCCTGGAATTTATTCAACCGCGATTTTGCAGTTTTAATATGCATTTCATGTGCTAACTACAGTTAGTTGTTCACCTTTCCAACCACGCTGGGTATTGAGTAATCAATTATTTAAATTAAACACCTAAAGTTCATGGATAACCTAATTTTTACAAATGGCACTACGTAGTTTTTTATGTGCCGTTGAACGTGGAATTTTATAAGAATTCTAATGATATGGTTGTAGGTATCTAACTCTTACGGATTTTTGCGGATTTCTGAGTAAGAGTTAGATACCTACAATCTTATCATTAGAAAGCTTATGAGATTCTACGTTCAACAGAACATAAAAAATATAACATAACTTATGTTATGCTTAAAAGACCAACCGCCGTCTTGTACAGTCGTATACAGCACTTAAGTATACACATCTGATGAACTCACAATAGGAGCGAAATGCTGCATCAGGTGTTCTTTCGTTGCGTGTGTGCTTCTATACAAGCTATACTTGGCTTTATCGACAACGTGTGTTTCAAGCATTAAAGTTATCGCTTAGATAGCTCTTTGCACTTTAACACACACATGTCGTTACAGTTAACTGTTGGCATTTTTCTTAGTTTATATTATTCACATGTGACAATGTTTACACGAGACACACATTTTACTTATAAAAAACTAGGTGGTGTCATTTGAAAAAATTTAGTTATCTATGAATTTAGAAAGTTCAATTTAAATAATTGATTACTCAAAACCAAGCGAGGTTGTAAAGGTGAACAACCAGATGTAGTTAGCACATGTAATGCATATTAAAGCTGTAAAAATTGCAGTTGAATAAATTCCAGTATAACTGAGTTATTTAATTTTTTCGAAAAGTCAATTTTTTAGGAGAAAAAAATAATGTTAAAACTCTCCATTTTGGACACTATACAGGGTTATTCATTACTATTTGGAAATAATTTAACACTAGAATCCCGGCCTCAAATTATAAAGATTTAACCCAAAACACCTAGATAAAATGTCGCTCATTCCTAAGCTACAGGGTGTTTTGTTTAAAAATTTGTGCTCAGTATTTTAAAACTAATTGACGTATCTATTTTATATTTGGCAGGAAGTGTAGACACTGTACACCCTTCTAAATTACGTTAAACAAACATTTCTGTCTACTACCAGAGGCGTACGATAGGGTAAGTGACCGGTTAATCGTCCCCAAGTTATACGTCACTGGCGTATTTTAGTAAAATTTTTCGATTCTCCAATATTTTTTAAGTAAATAATGTACTCATTCCTTATAACGATTAAGTCAATATTTTTCGAAATATTTTAAGTTAAACATAAAGCTGTATCATTTTTTAAATTTTGGTATGTAACTCGGTAATAACTAATATCGACGTTTTGAGCCAGTGGATTGCATTTAATCCGCATTAACAATAAAGATTTATTGACAAAAATAAAATAGATCTTCTAACTTTAAAATAATTCAAAGTGATTTTAAAGTATTATTAAAGCAAGTAACCTGATTTCTATTTAAATTAGAATCCGATAAGTCACATTTGATGGATAATTTTTCAATATTATTTGTTTCGAGTAGTTGGCTTTGAACTGAATTAATTCTTTTGATCTAGTGGGGTGCTTTCATTTTTTTTTTCAATTCATAACGGTACAGCTTCATGTTTAACTTAAAATATCTCGAGAAATATTGACTTAATCGTTATGAGGAAAGAGTACATTATTTACGTAATAAATATTGGAGGATCGAAAAATGGTACTAAAATTTTCATTCCGCCAGTGGCGTAGAATTTGGGCACGATTAACCGGTCACTTACCCCTGTCGTACGTCTCTGATAGTAGACAGAAATGTTTGTTTAACATAATTTAGAAGAGTGTAGAGTGTGCAGTGTCTACACTCCCTGCCAAATATAAAATAAATACGTCAATTAACTAAGCACAAATCGTTTTTAAATTTTTAAACAAAACACCCTGTAACTTAGTAATGAGCAACCTTTATCTAGGTGTTTTGGGTTAAATCTTCATAATTAAAGGTCGGGATTTTAGTGTTAAATTATTTCCAAATAATAATGAATCACCCTGTATGTAATGGATAAAGTCACATTAGGATTTCTCACAGAATCCAAATTTGAAATAAAAATGAGTAGCTTTATTTAAAAAACATAGCTTTGGTATGTCCCACTTTTATGAAACACCCTGTATAAACTAAACTTATTTAAAATTGTGCAGTTTATTAATTTGCACAACTTTTATTGCAAAGGTTTATTTCGAACCTCAATATTTTCCGATATATCCATCTTCCTCGCACTAATGGGCCACCCTGTATATACGAATACTTTTATTACTCCACATTTTATAAATAAGATGGGGAGCTATACGACCGTTGATTAAAAAATATGGAAAGACGCGCAACGGATAAAAATACAACGTTACCAAAAAATTGCAAACGACATGTAGATGACTCTACCGTCGATTTAACCCTAATTTTTTTATTATATGTGCAACTGGTGTATGCACACTTCAGTAACTTTGATAGTCACGAAGCAACTACACAATTTAGATTAAACCGTTAAATCTGGAGTCATCAAACATCTCAACAACTTTAATTGTGACCACGGTTTCGAACTTTTGTTGAATTCTCCATAACATTTTTGTTTCAATAATTACAACAAAATTAATTTTTCACGTTTTTAATTACGCAAAAAGTAACATTTTTGTGATGCAACGATAAATTAAAATCTGAATGTGAATTAAAATCTAACGATGAATCTAAAATAGTACAACAACAAAAATACAAAATTATTGAACTTATTTAGTTAACCCTGAAAATAAGGAATCAAACAAGTTGGTAAGAATAAGGAGCGATCAACATTATTTGTTTGGTGGAAATAAAGAATTCCGTTTAATTGGAATATTTTTCTATAAATATGAGGTCGAGTCAGATGCGTAAACTGAATTATTATTTTGACTATTTTTGCCAATGTTCTTACTATTTTGGTACTTGGACGTGAGGAGTGTAGCTGATTGATGTAAATTAGATTTTTTTTAGAAATTTAATTTATCGTTTGATGTTGTGTTTAAGTTAAAAAAGACAAAAGTTCTTGTTAAAAAGTGCTCATTTTTCGACCGTATGTAAATTTTTGTGTTACATGTTTTCTAATTCACCGCGAGATTTTAACTCACCTTTCGATTTTAATTTACCGGCGCATCGCAGAGGTCTGCGATAGATGTGTTCTTACTTTTTTGGTTAATCAGCGTATTTAAGTTTGGACTGTCAATTTTTGGTATGGATTTCGGTTCAAATAATTGTCATAGATAAAGAAAGCACACTGTGAACTGGGCGAAAGTAATCTTTAAGTTCGAAATAAATTTAACAATTGCTTTACGAGTTTTATCTACTCAAGTTGTTTTGTCATTCAGTACTTTTTGAAGTGTCTGAATGTTGTCTTTTCGTTTTTATCGATTCGCTGCTTTTTTCTTTACTATAGTATGCATTGACACTCACTCATCATCTCTACATGCTTCCTTTTTCTTGCTCCTTATCTTTTTTGCTTTTCTACTTTCAATACATTACTAAAGGAAGAAAGACGTATGGAAAAGAAGAAAGAGTTTCAAAGTACATAACATAAGGAATAGGTGTAAATGAAAGAAGAATGATAGCCATATTTATTGAAAAACAAAAAAAAGAATAAGTACTGAATAAGTGATAAAAAAAGAGTGTGTAGATTGTGTGGAATAAATGGACAAACGCGGAGCACATAAAAAAAGAAGGCCGAGAACTTCAACCAGAATAGTGAAGATAGGGGCGAGTGAATTTGTATTAAAATCAGAAACCCTTTGCTAATTTAAAAAAAATTAAAAATTTGATTGGTTGTTTCCCAAAGCCTACTCAAAAGTTCTCCGGAACACTATGTTGGCTAAGGTTACAAAATACAAGTGAACGTTTTTTCTTTGTTCGTATGTCTTTAAGCAATAGTTACATTGTCAATCTATCTTTTCCTTACTCTTCCCATATATTTATTGCACATGATAAATTTGCTATATTGTATAATAGACAAGTAAAAGCAATCTTAAAAAACGAAAAAAAAATGGTGTCTAGTTTTTCAGTTGTCTTGGGTCGAGTTTCTCCTGTAGTTTTTGTTGGTTCAATTATTATCTCTCCTCGATTTCAACATCTTAAAACTTCAAAATTTCAAAATTTATTTTTTAGAAAAAATATGGTTCTATTATTTACGCTGTAAAAAACGTTGAATTCACGTCCAATTGTAAACGCATCTGGTAAGAAATAAGGAGGAATGGCAAAATAGACATTCAGGAATGTCTTACAAAAAGTATAGTCAATAGTAGTACAATTCAAATTTAGACTAATTTTATTTGCAACCAATGAGTAAATTAATAAACAATAAATGCGGATGTGATAGACAGTTAATAATAATCCAGAAAATTAACACCGTTGTTTACTAATGATGAAAATTTGGAACGCTCTACCTATAATGACTGTAGAATACAGCGTGAGATAAATGTCGGAGTAATCAACTAGAAAATTGAACAAATTGCTTTCTTTCGCGTTAGGTGGCGCCATCTGTATATATTTTTTTAATTTACATAGCGACATTGATTATTCCCCAAAAATATAAATGTTTTTGACACGTAGAAAACTTTGCCCCAAGAGGAAGATGACACCTGGCGATCGCCATAGTTAAATTTTCGTGCAAGAAGTATTACTGCCTAACTTGCTCGCAAATCAACAAGGTCAACGTGGAAACCACTTATCAAGATGACGAAATTACCACACGGCACAGTAGAGCTCCCGAACGTATACTCAGACAATTTGACACCGTATGTTTGACGCGTAGCGTAGGCTCACAGTTTGTAACAATGCGTTTTTATCACTAAATTAATTAGAGTAATTAATTTTAAGATAAAGCCGAGTTTGTTATGTATTTAACTGTTATTAATTTTTACGTGTTATCAATTGTGAACCCAAAGCAAAGTACGATAGCGCCCCGCTAAGCTTTCGTGCGGACGGAGTCCTCCCGTAAGCCAGTTGCCCCACTTAAGCTAGGCCTTATAAAAGCGTGAGCTCTTGCGGGCGGTTGGTTCTGAATACCTGTTTCACCTGGTCCAGCCGTTAATACTGAACGATCAGAACACTGAAATTTTTAACCTCCACTGCCAAAAATAAACATCTCTATGTTTTCACCAGTATTCCAATTTGGAAAACTAAGTACATGTAGTTCGTGCGGAAGTGCGCGACGAACAAAAAATCTTCCGCCTTCCACCGGTTTTTTAAGCCAAAAGTAGACTAGTTGCTGCTCCAGAAGTATTTGCTTGCATGGTGGTATTAGATATTTGTCGCCCATCCCCATAGACAATCCACCCATCTCGTTTCCGAAAAAAAAGACCACACATTGTTGACAACTTAATGCAGTAACAATATCATCATCATCATTTTATTAACTATTATGATACATTATGTATATGGGGCAAGTCAAAAATAATTTCAAATTATAAATTAAAAAGTACAACACAAAGTAACTAAAACTAATATATTAAAATATTCACGATTAATTTATTTATTTATTTATTTATTTATTTAACGGGCAGGCATACCCTAGATACAATAGATACAATATTAGAAATTAAACTATTTTATAATACAACTCTACTTAATATTAATACTAAAAATAAAAATTAAAATCAGAGTCAGCAAATAAAGAGACAAAGAGTGTGTTTAATTATTGTACTCAAAATAAAATACATTTACATTCTTAAAGGTAGATAAGTTTAAAAACCAAAAAATTGAAAAACCAAAAAACAAAAAAATTGAAAATAAAGTACATAAGAACACCGCAATACATTTAATATTTAATATTAGAACACAGAATAAACATAGTTACTCACAAACTAATGCATGTATTCGTTTTTTATAGTTTGCTAAGGTGAGAGAAAAACAAACATCTCCAGAAGCATTGGCTGCATTGAAAGATCGAGGGAAAAACTATTGTATAGATAATTTCTTCTATAAAAGGATTTTGCAAAAGATGTGTGAGCGAGTACTGATATTTAGCACATGCAGTATTATCTTACTTAATAAGTCAGGGCAATCAACACGTGAATTAAATATTTTGTATAGAAATACTAGATCTAAGAACGTTCTACGATTCTTTAAGTTTGACAAATCTAAGTTCTTGGCAAGAGATGAAGATGTACTTGTTGGAAGATGTTGATCTAATTTATATGCTAGAACTCTTAGAAATTTCTTCTGAATATTTTCAATTCTATTAATATGACAAACATAATGTGGCGACCAAACGGGGGAACAGTATTCTAATGAGGGCGAATTAGAGTTGTAAATAAATATTTGAGGACATGTGGACTTTGAAAGTCTTTAGTGAAACGAAAAATAAAGTCCAACTGTCGATTACATCTTTTTATTAATGTATCAATGTGCACAGTAAAATCTAATTTGGAATCAAAATATATACCAAGATCTTTGATTGTATTTACACGAGAGAGACGTTTTCCTTGAATAAAATAATCATGTAATATAGAGCATGTATTCTATAGTAGGTTAGAATGTTACATTTTTTAATATTAAGTTCTATACGATTTTCAGTACACCAGTTTTCTATGTAATTAATAAATGACTGAAGATTTTGAGAATCTGCAATTAAAGATATCTTGACAAACAACTTGATATCATCTGCAAAAAGTAAATGTCTAACAGAGGTTTGGAGTTTATTATTTAATGAATTTATGTTTAAAGAAAGGTCCTTATAAATATAAGAAAAAGGAATGGTCCTAATAGAGATCCTTGAGGTACTCCTGATGTGACATAAATAGGTTTGGAAAAATTGTACTGAATTTTTACATTTTGTATACGGTTTGACAAATAACTTTTACACCAATCTAGCAATGCACCACAAATGCCATAACATTTAAGATTAGCTATAAGATGATTATGACTAACCTTTATCAAAAGCTTTTGCAAAATCTAAATATAATGTATCTACTTGACCCAAATCATCAAAGGAATTTAAAATGTAATCTTGAAAAACTAGCAAATTGCTTAAAGTGCTTCTGCCTGAAGTAAAACCATGTTGATCAAAGCTAATTACCTGCTTAAATTGAGGTCTAATAACATCTAGAGTTATGTATTCTAAGTAACTGAAATATGCAACTTTGTTATCTTATTCTAAGTAGCCGCAGGTACATTGATATCAACCGATGTTATAAATACATGCGTTAGAAAGATAAGCTTCAGTTCGTAATAAGTTTAAGTTAGCTTTAATATTGCTGCACTTATAATTGACTCCGTCAATTCTTGTGATTTTAATAAAAGTTTTTAAAAACAAGTTTTGACGTATAAATATCAAAACTGGCGCAGTCGGTAGGATTTGTCGAAAAAGCAAATATTATACGCTTTTTGAATTTTTAAATTCTTAATCGACGATCCAAAACAACGTTCCACAACGGAGTAATCCCACTGAAGAACGAAAAATAACGTGGAAAATCAGTAGAAGCCGATTTCACCGATATCCAGAGAGAAGCCTTTCCAAACATCGAAAAGCCGTATCCTGACCCAGCATCCAGCGACGCAGATCTCACGGGCTAACATCGCCACGGTTTGACCTGCTTCGACATCAACTCCTGGTGCTACAGCTGACTATCGCAGTCACCGTCTATTGAAGACATGAACTTAATGTAAGTTTTTAAAGTGATTATATAAAATTTAAACAAAAATAAATTCATAAATTCACTTATAATCAAAAACCGTACTAACGTAGAATTAATTTAATCATAAGTTCATATTAAATCGTTGTAAGCAAGACGTTTGGTGTATTGATTATCAATACTTAATCTCCAAACATACTAACGATTTATGAGTAGGACCCATGAATTAGGCCCCACTAATAATAAAACAAAGAAACTTTAAAATAAAATTTGTGCGAATAGATGTAATTAACGCTGGATTCGTCTGAATCGGATCTCGAATTAGAACCAATAGTCTTAAGTAAACGTCCTTTGGAAAATACCAATTCCTTAGAAGATTTGACTAATTTGTTTGAAAATTTAAAAGTTAATTTTGAGATGTCTACATCAAATGAAAATTTACAAACCCAACCGGCAATGACTGGTTACCCTATCGGATTTCACACTTCATTACTTAATGAAATCCCTGTATTCTCAGGGAATCCCTCGGAATTATCAGAGTATGTAAGAGCAGTTGAAGATATTTTCAACCAATTTTGGCAAATACAACAACCACATGCTTATATAAATAAACTTTTGTTGTCCGCCGCCCGTAATCGTCTTAAAGGTGCAGCTTTAGAAGTTGTTACCGGACAAATTTTCCATTCATGGGAAGCCCTTAAAACTTTACTTATCGAAAATTTTGGTGACCAAAGGTCCGAATTAAATTTAAAAATAGATTTATCCTGTCTCAGACAATATAATAAAGAATCACCAATTGATTTCTACAATAGATGTAGATCCTTACTTGCTATTCTAAATTCGAAAATTGCCCTTAGTAACGATACCCAAATGATCAAAGATCATAAACTAATTGAGTCAAAAAACTTAACCCTCACTGCTTATACCAGCGGATTAACAGAACCATTAGGGTCTTTCATTAGAAGTCGAGCACCCCAAACTTTAGAAAACGCGTTAGCTTTCGTAAAAAGTGAACTAGACATTAGATACTTTCAAAACCTAAACAGTAAAATACCACAACAACCAACTATAAACTTTTACAATCCACCTATCAGACAAACGTCAAATTCACAGAGACAACCACATCAAACGTATTACCACCCTCAACAACAGTTTCAACAAAGTCCATCGAGGTTTATAACCCAACAACAACCAGTTCAAAGACTTCCTAATATTCCACCACAAAATTTTCCCGGATTTAAACCAAATTATGCCAAGCCCGGTCAAAATGTTTTTAAACCACAGAGAAACTTTCAACCCAGTTTTAGACCTGAACCAATGGAAACCTCCACTATGGCAAAACGTCCTGCATCTCAACAATTGTCGAGACCAAGACCACTACAATTTACCCCAACTTTTCAAAACAACAACGCACAACAACCAACATTCCGAAATCCCAATCAACAATTATATTATACTGATTTAGTTGATTCAGAATACCCGCACACGAATAACCCTAACGTTGAATACCAAACCTTTGAAAATTTAGAAGATGACAATTTACCAAATTTTGCAGACTACGATCCCGATGTAAATGAACCAAATTATTCAGAAAGCGAAAATTTTTGCGTAGCTGCCTCGGATTAGAATCATTTCATATTAACCCGTCACCTGTTTTACCATACATATTGATCCCCAATTCAAACCAAAAATTACTCATTGACACTGGCAGTTCCAGAACAATATTATCTCCCGAGTTTGCATACGAACATTTTCCAGACAGAATCTTTGAATCCCCTTTCGAGATCACTACAAGTCACGGAACAACACAACACAATTTAGTAGCTAAAGTTCCAATACCTGCTTTGTTTAACCAAGAGGGAGATCACCTCGTTTACTTATTCAATTTCAACCCCTGCTATGTCGGACTCATAGGTACTGATTTATTGACAACACTATCTGCCCGAATCGATTATCTTTGGAATCACATTCAAACAGAACAGACAACAGTCCCATTTTATGTTAACGAATCAGAAGAAGAAAAAGAAATCAAAAAGAAATCATTGTAATTTCAACGAAATTCAACCAAAAACAGCTTTAAAAATTATTACAATTTCTCCCAGAACGGAACTAGTAGTTAAATTGCCAGCAATCGGAAAAGATGGCAATAAAATTGCCCCAAAATTAAATTTCGCCGAACACGTTAGTATGCCTTCAGCAATAGTAAAATTGAAAAAAATTGGTTTACTACAACCATTATTAATACATCAGATCAAGAACATACTTTGGCTATTAACCGTCCCCTTTTGTTGAAGATTACCCCAAAATAGAATCTAAAAATGACGAAAACATTAGCTTAAATAATATTTTTATCAACAAAAATTCCTTAATAACCAATCTAAAAGAAAACTTACGTATAGATCACCTCAATGACGAAGAAAAAACTTTACTCACTAATTTATGCGTCGAATATAAAGAAATTTTTATGATTCAAACACCCCTTATCTAGAACTACCTTGACAAAACACCATATACGGACTAAAACAGACAACCCCATTTTTACAAAAACATATCGCTATCCACACGTACATAGACAAGAAGTAAAAACTCAAATAGATCAAATGCTAGAACAAAATATTATAGAACCAAGTGAATCACCTTATAATTTTCCAATATGGGTAGTTCCCAAGAAACAAGACGCTTCGAAAAAACAGAAATGGCGAATCGTCATAGACTACCGAAAACTCAACGAACAGACTATAGACGATAAATTTCCTCTTCCCAAAATTGAAACAATTCTTGACAATTTAGGCCGTGCCAACTATTTTACCACTCTCGATTTGGCATCCGGTTTTCATCAAATCGAGATAGAAGAAAAAGATCGCGAAAAAACCGCGTTTAGTACTGAAGAAGGTCACTATCAATTTCGACGAATGCCTTTCGGTCTCAAAAATGCCCCTGCAACTTTTCAGAGAATGATGAATACAGCATTGACTGGCCTCACTCCGACTCAATGCTTAGTATACTTAGACGATATAATAATTTTTGGAACGTCTCTTCACGAACACATCCATCGTTTAAAAAACGTTTTTCAACGATGCCGTGAAGCTAACGTCAAAATTCAATTAGACAAATCTGAATTTTTAAAGAAAAACGTAACTTATTTAGGACACATTTTAGGACCCGACGGAATAAAACCCGATCCCTCAAAAATCGCAGCAATTAAAAATTTTCCTATTCCAAATTCAAAATCAGAAATAAAATCATATTTAGGTTTATTAGGCTATTACCGTAAATTCATAGCAGATTTTGCAAAATTACCAAACCTATGACTCAGTGTTTAAAAAAAGATGAGAAAGTTATTCACAACGAAAAATTTATAGAATCATTTGAACATACAAAAACTATCTTGACCAATGAACCATTACTTCAATACCCTGACTTTTCCAAACCGTTTGAACTGACAACAGACGCATCAAAATTTGCCTTAGGTGCCGTTCTATCTCAAAACCAAAAACCCGTATGTTATGCCTCCCGTACTCTTAACGAGACCGAGCAACGATATTCCACAATAGAAAGAGAACTGTTAGCTATAATATGGGCAACAAAACAATTTAGACCTTACCTGTTTGGCACAAGATTTATCTTATACACCGATCACAGACCGCTAGTTTGGCTCAGAAACCTGAAAGAACCTAACTCAAAATTAACACGATGGTCTCTTAAACTCGAAGAATACAATTTTGAAATACGTTATCGACCTGAAAAGAAAATAAAGTAGCGGATGCTTTGTCTCGAATTTCACTAAACCCTCTTTCTATTAACGACACTAGACAAGACTCTCTACAAACACCTGAACCTCAACCTGGACCCTCCAGCATAATGCCCGAATGCGGAGAACCACCTAACATAGAAGACCTCTTTGACATACCGTTGATTAACTTAGATGAACCTATTCAACATATGACTACCCAAAATACTTCAAATGTAAATGACAATCAATCATTAGTCGATACAATACATACCCAACTTGAATCAACTACAGCAATAGGTATTACTGACAAACCCCTACAATACTTCAAACACCAAATCGAATTCATAAAAACTAGCATACCTAAGAAAATAGAAGTTCTCAGTTTTGACGACAATCAGTTAATCAAACTATATATCGATCCCTCAACCGTAAACGACAAATTTAATGAATTACTGATAGATTTTGTTTACCCAACACTAAATATTATTGTTACTTTCCCGACGAAGACCTTTATAAAGATTTCTCAAATTTCATAATCCCAATTTCTAACGAAAATACGCCCAAGTTTTTCAGAAGCACATCACAAGTTACTTACGTAACTAATAAGGACGAACGATTATACCAAATTTCAAACTATCACGATGGAAAAACCAACCACCGTGGTATTCGGGAAACCGAAGAGCATTTAAAACGACAATACTATTGGAAAAACATTTCAAAAGACATCGAACATTTTATTAATAATTGCCAAACTTGCAAAAACAGAAATATGTCCGTCATCCAATTAAACAACCCATACAACTGACCCCAACCTTCAACAAACCGTTCCAAAATATACACATAGACATTTTCGAAATAGACAGACAAAAGTTTTTAACCATAATTGACGCATTTTCAAAATATACACAAGCATATCCCTTAAAATCAAGAAACACAATTGACATATTGGATCAACTCGTCAACTTTATCTCTACGTTTGGAGCCCCAAACGCTATTGTGGCTGACAACGAGTTTGACACTTCATCAATAAAAAATTTATTAGAACAACATAAGATATTCATTCATATTACAACGCCTTATAACCATAATTCTAACTCTCCTGTCGAGCGTGTTCACTCTACTCTGATTGAACACTACCGAATTTTGAAAGAACGATATCCGGTTGAGTCACCAACAAAATTAATTCAGTATTCTATTATTGCTTATAATAATTCCATACACTCTAATTTGAGTTACACTCCTCATGAAATATTGTTTGGACATACCGAAGCTAGAAACCCCTTTGACATTGATTTTAATAAACACTTTCTCGAAACCTACGTTAATAACCACCAAGAAAAACTACACAAACTGTCCACCAAAAAAAATCAAAACACCAAAATCAATAGCAAGAGAAATCCCCACATTTTCAAGGTTAACGACAAGGTATTCGTACGAAACTCCCGAGCTAGCAGAAGTAAATGTCAGCAACGATTTGTAGGTCCATTCACTATAACAAAAATTACTAAACACGAAACGTGTTACTTAAAATCGGTAAACTCTGATCAAACAATTAAAAGGCACTTAAACGAATTATTACCATTCACAGACTCATCCTCATCTGTTATCGAACTATCGCCTCCTACGCCGAAGTTACCATAACAGACATCAAAGACAACCCAGGACTATACCCCTTGTCAAAAGGTAAAGCCCTCCTACAAGTAAGCACATGGACCCTGTATAAAGTATTTGATTATTCTCCTACAATAATTAGCTATTTAGATTTAAAAGACAGCATATTAAAAGTAGTTAGATTACTTAATGATAAGTTCTTTGACGTACAATATAATAATAGGACAGTATGCCAAAATTACGATTGCAGTAAGATATCTTTCGAACAGGATCACATTCCTTTTAGCTATAATAACCAGTTACAAATATTACAAAATTACTTAAACGAAGCCGATAGATTACTAGATCAACTATTTCCCCAAGAAATTTCGAGAAAAAAAAGATCATTAATAGACGGACTCGGAAGTGTAATAAAATTTATAACAGGAAACCTAGACTCTTCTGACGGCCTTAAATTTCAAACCCAAATAGAAACATTATCAAAATCCACCAATCAACAGAAAACTATTTTACTTGAACAGGCACAAATTTTAGATACCTCCATCAAAATATTCTCAGAAAATATAGAAAAATCACCATAAATCAAAAGACGCTAAACAAGAACCTAAACGATTTAATCCTCAACACTAAATTAAAAGTTAACGAAATATTGGGTACTCTTTCAACTAACGCTCTACTAGATCAATCAATTCAGTCTCTTCAATTATTCATTAATGCTTGGTCTAATCTCGAAACTTCCTTAACCTTTGCACAAAACCAACAGTTACACATATCTCTTATTGACAACAATGACCTCCTAACTACTCTAACGAACGTATCTCAACAACTTATTGAACTCCAACTACATACCCAAAAACACTGTCATTGCCTTATCCAGTAAATACCCTAACATTATCGTTTTACGAATCCATTATTCAATTAAGGATATACCAAAAACTTGCAACATTCACTTTCATATACGAAATACCCTTAGTAGAAACCTCCGCAGACTACCAATACATACAATTAATACCATTTCCAGCATATAATGGAAACAATTACTTCCAAATGACTTTACCCACATACCAAAATATTCTCTTCAAGACCGATGCAAGTATTCCACTTGAAGCTAACCACTGCCGACAACTTCAAAATCATTTCTTTTGTAAACAACCTTATCATTTTTCTATACCGAACGAAAAACTCTGTGAAACACAGTTATTAGCGTTTACAGCAAACCAAACCTGCCAACCGTATTTTTCCATTTAAGTAACTACAAAATTTCACAAATAGATAAATCATCATGGATTTTAAGTACACCCGAAAGTACGATAATTGACTTACAATGTCCATTTTCAAGATCTCGAAAAACTATATTAGGTTCCTCCCTGATTCAAATCACTAATGGTTGTTCTGTTATCATAAATGAATTGCATACTTTATTTACTCTTGATGTCATTATTAAAAAAGAAGTAAATCAAATTTCAATAAATAAACTACAAATTCCTGTTCGCCAAAGTGATGTTATACATTCAAACATCTCAAAAATTGACTTAACCCATGTTAATATGCATATGTTACGAGAAAATCAAATCGAACTGCAAAAACAAAGAAACATTTTGTCTAATGTGTCGCCTGTAAATACGCATCTACCTGTAATATCAATCATCTTAACTGTTACAGTAATAATTTTAAGCATTGTAATAATTATATGTATTTTTAAATGTAAACGTAACTCCTTGATTTATAAATTACGAAAATTGCTTTTAAATAACGAAGACGATGAAACCGTTAAAGATAATCCTATTCATTTAATATAATTTTATCTTAAGAAAAATATTATGTAACATTAATATTTTTCATTCTTGCAATGGAGGAGTTATGTATTCTAAGTAACTGAAATATGCAACTTTGTTATCTTATTCTAAGTAGCCGCAGGTACATTGATATCAACCGATGTTATAAATACATGCGTTAGAAAGATAAGCTTCAGTTCGTAATAAGTTTAAGTTAGCTTTAATATTGCTGCACTTATAATTGACTCAGTCAATTCTTGTGATTTTAATAAAAGTTTTTAAAAACAAGTTTTGACGTATAAATATCAAAACTCTAGCACTAAAGATTCAAACGTTTTAGCAATGGAAGATTGGATGGTGATGGGACGGTAATTTTTTATGTCACTCTTTGAACCAGATTTGTGAAGAGGGAGAATATAACTAATTTTTAAATCATCAGGGTAGATACCATATAATAAAGACTTATTGAATATTGTATAAAAAGGAAAAAGAGAGAGAAGTAGCACACTGTTTCAGAAACTTGGGTGGAAGACCATCCAGACCTGGTCCTTTTTTTACATCTAAGGAAGACAATTTTTTTGTTATTGATTCAACAGATATTAAGATATTGCTAAGACACAAGTTTGTTTCATATTATAATGTACATTAGTATTTGTTAAAGGATTAAAAACATTACTAAAGTGATCTGCAAACAAATTAGCAGATTCAGATGGAGAATTTGCTTCATTTTCATTTAAGAACATTTTATCGGGAAAGTAGGATTTATCTTTGCGGTACGCATTTACATGATTCCAAAAAATGTTTGATATTACATATAATAGAATTTTCTACATTTTTTTATATGTAATTTGTAGTCACGTCTTGATATTGAATTATATTTAGGTCTAAGAATCGAAAATAGTTATAGTCATCGTCCGACAAGGATATTTTATATCTTAAATGTGCTAATTTTTTTTTAGTTACAAGTTTTTTTAGCTCATTGCTGAACCAAACGGGGTAATTGTGATTTATCTTGATAAATTTTATGGGAACAATTAAATGTAAGATATAATTTAAAATGCTTATAAATAATTTATAAGCTTCATTGACACTAAAACTAGGTAAGATACACCAATTTGTAGAAGCTAAATAATAATTTAACAAACCATAGTCACAATTATCAAAGTCTCTTATCGCAATTAGTGAGTCAGAATTTTGATTTAGATGTAAGATACTATTATTATTGATTACTACTTTTGGTGATGGATGGTAGTCTTCAGATTTTAGTAGGGGCTCAGACTCTTCTAACTTGAATGTCATTTATCGATGAGAAAATTAAATCCAACATATCTTGATTTACATTTGTAACTGTATTAATTTGAAAGAAACCGTTTGAAGTATATGAATCTAGAAGTATTTTCGCAGCACCAGAAAGTTTATCAACCTCCATGGGACAACACCAATTTAATTTTGGAATATTGTAGTCACCAAATATAAAAATTTCTCTGTACACATTTTTGGCAAATAGTATAGTTTCAAGAGATGTACAGTGTTTTTCATATTTTCGATGTTTGAAGCAGGAGGTATGTATACGCCTCCAAAAAGAATGTTGCCATGAGAAAAATTTACAGAGATAAACACTTGTTCGAATGATTTTTCTTGAAATATTATCTGGGTATTTTTTAAACTTTTATGCACTAATATCATAACACCTCCGCCACAAATTTTATTACTAGTATCTACACTTCTGTCACAACGATAAATTTTGTATTGTGGAAGTCCAAGTTCAGATATTTTGATGTGTTCATTTAAATTTGTCTCAGTTAATACAAGTATGTCATAATCAGAACAAGATACAGAAAGAGAAAGATTTTTTAGTTTAGATTTTAACCAACGCACATTTTGATAATAAATAAGCAGAGGAGTTTGCCTGCCAGTTATTAGTTTTTTTCAGAGGTACTATTTTTGGAATACCATTTATATACTTTATAGTCAGATCTTTTCTCCAGCTGTGTTTCTTTCTGCTAAGCGTTTGTTTAAGATTTCTTAAGAATTCTCTTTCTATTGGAGTTTTGTCTTTAGATACTGAAATGGCCATATTAATTGCTGAATTTCTTAGCAGTTGATACACAACGAAGTAAATCAAGACAATCAATTTCGTTTTTAAGCCTTATCTTTAAAGGTCTTGGCTTCAAGGAATCTGCAATTCTTCCAAGTCTAAATGGTTTCAGGTTCTCTGCTGAAATATGTGGAGCAACTTTATCAATAAGTTCTTTTACTGCCTTTTCATCATGATTTTTGGAATTGTCAGAAAATTCCTCCGGCAGACCATAAACAATTACATTTTTTCTCTACGTCTCCGATCGTACATTTCTTCCATAACGGATTCAATTGTCGATGGGTTCTCACTATATCTAGACTTATTCTTAAGTTCTTCTACTTCTTTCTTTAATTCAATTATGACTGATTTCAAGTCCGCAATGATAGATATCAAATCTTGTGTCGATGTTCGTTTAATGCAAAATATATTCATATACGGAATAAAAAGTGTGTTAATAAGTATGTTCTTTACCGCTGTCTTAAATTGTGTTAATTTTTTGATAGATTTGAATAAATAAAGACTCATATACAGAGGATTCATACCAACTTTCTTACATGGAGGATGACTCAAAGCGCTTAAAGGCAGTATTCAGGCTTTGAGTTCTCCTTAAACATTCTTTCGTTTACAAATCATTCGAGTTTGTTGCGTCATAGTCTTGATTATACCATACTTTTGGTCTGGGTGATGGTTTGATAAAGCAAGGAGGTTCGTGTATGTCGGTTTTCTGTACACTGTGTGGCCTAGTTTGTTTTCTCGTTTTTTCACCTGCACATTCAAGAAAAACAATTGTCCTTTAATTGCGTTTGGGTAAACAACAAGACCACGGCAAAGCGTACAAGGATGTCTTGGGGTTTTATGTTGTTAACGTAGCTGTTGATCTTTTCTATATGTGGCTGGAGCAGAGATGTCAAGTACTTAGTTAACTAGTATGTTGGTGATCTAGGAGCGGTTACCATTCTGGTTGATGTTTTAATGAGGATACAAGCAGAACACCTATAACACAGAAAGTTAATTACAAAAATTTCTCCTACGAACAACAAATGGACACAGATTTACATCCATTTTTCTTCTAAGCGAAACGGATTTCTTCTCCCGAATTTTTCATAATCAAACTCTTAAGCGACAAAGATAGAAGACTATTCGTACGTACCAATTTTCAAGCGTTAATATTTAAGATGATTTATAACATGTCTCACTCAAGCCAAACCTTAGACAAATATACGCTCTGACGCTTATTGATCGTGTTACAACATGGCCTGAGGTAATTTCATTAGCAGACATCTCTCCTGAATCAGTTCCTGAAAGCAAGTAGATTGCCATCTTTCGTATCCCAGAACGAATAACAACAAACCGTTGTCAACAATTCCAGTAAGTCCTCTTTGCTAAACTTAACATAATACTGAGAATTAACTAAAAACAAAAGCATACCACCCCCAAGTAAACAAAAAAATAGAACGCTTTCATCAAAAGCTAAAAGCAACAATTAAGTGCTATAGAGCAAAACGTTGGGTGAACTACTACCAGTCATAGCCATAAGTTTTTGTTCAAACCCCGCAGATGACTATGGTTTTGCACCCGCAATCATTGCCTACCGAACCAGACTTTTTTCACAACAATTAAAGATTTTTAGCTTTCCCACACCAGAACAATCGCAACATCAAAAATTTTTATCCATTCCGAGCTGAATAACTGCTCACACGATTTTTGTCAAACAGAAGATATTACAAAATCATTCCAACAGCTTTAGGAAGGTTCGTTTAAGCTCATTAACAGGCACGACAAATACTTTGCCTGAATTTAAACAGCCAATTTCCCAAAAAGATTTATAGACTGTCATTTATACCAAGTTACAAAACTTAGCCATATTCAGCAGCACTTTAAGTACTAATTCCAGTTGAAGAAAATACATCTACAAATAAAAACCAATACCCTGAATTGAAGAACAAGGTTTGAAAGAAACTTCGCAAACTTTAATAACGCTACGTTTAAGGGGAAGTAATTGGCGATCACACACCCAACGGCCATTTCAGAAATAAGTATTAATATCATGGCGCCAGTTGCTGACGTTATCAGCACACCTCCATCTATAAACAGTTACCATGCTATTCCAAATAAACTCACGGCATGCCTCACATATAGTGAAGAACGGCGTTTTTGGAAACGAAGTTGGGCAACCTAAAATCGTCCAGCTACTACTACATATTTGCAAAAAATTCACGCATTGGTGCCAGTATTCTCAAATCACTCTGGTTATCGAGACTACCGCACAATACCAAGCAAGTCAGTCTCGACAACTTTGACCAACTAGTAGTCATGAGCGGCATATTTCACGGGGATCAAACCAACGTGGTGTTGGAGAAGTTACTAAACAGGCCCTAGAAACATTATCTCCTAAAGAGTAGCAATCTGTGTTCACACATATGACACCGACAGTAGAAAATTTGGTAGACAAGATTAACGTTTTCCAGGTGCAAAAATAGAATCGAATTATAATTAAAATTTAAAAAATGTACATCTCCCGCTTTCCAATTTGAAAAACTAAGTTCTTTGTCGCCACCTGCAAAAGTGCACGACGATCAAAAAATCTGCCTCCTGATCATCAAAGACAAAATAACACCAGTTTCTTGACAGACACTGGACCTTACGTATCATGCTTTCCCTTCCCCAACGTACAACACTACAATGACATACAAATACAGATTCTTTGTCGCCAATGGCACCATCATCAGCGCTTACGTCTCAAAATTGCTATCGCTATGTTTTAAAGCCAAAAGTAAAATAACTGCTGCTTGACAAGAATTTGCTCAAATGATGGAATTTCATATATGTCGACTTTCTCAATAGGCAATAATTTGCCCAATTTACAAGGGGGGAGATAGGAAGAAAGCGAACAACTATAGAGGAGTGAGTATAATGAATGCGGGCTATACGATATATGCGGAAATAGTTAGAAAAAAATTGGATGAAGAAATAGAAGAAAAGAATGTAATACCGAATTGGCAAGCAGGATTTAGAAAAGGAAGAGGAACGATAGACAATACATACATATTAAAGCACATAATTAATAAAGAGTTAGCAAACAAAGGAGGAAAGAGTACGCAATATTTCTAGACATTAAAGCGGCATTTGATAATGTGGAAAGAGGGAGATTATGGAAATGGATGGAGGAATTAGGAATAAACAGAGATATAAAAAATGCAATAGAGGAAATATACGAAGAAACAAGGTGTAGAACAAGGGTAGGGAGGAAGCTAGGTAGAGAATTTAGGACGGAAAAAGGACTAAAACAGGGATGCCCGCTAAGCCCAATCTTATTCTCGATATACAATAGTGATCTTGAGGACGAAATGGAAAAAATCAAGCAGGAGGAATAGTAGTAGGAAGGAAAAAGATATGGGTTTTAGTTTATGCGGATGACATTGTGGCAATAGCGAGAAATGAAGAAGAGATGAGAGGAGTAGTTAAATTTATGAAGAAATACCTAGAAAATAAAAAACTAGCAGCAAATGTCGGAAAACAAAAATTATGGAATTTAAAAAAGAAAAGGAAGACGAAAGGAGGTAAAATGGTGGTGGGGAAAGGAGGAGATAGATAGAGTAGACAAGTATAGATACTTAGGTTACAACATCAGATATGATAACAAAGATGGAGACCATATAAAAGAGATGAAAATGAAAGGAAATAGAATAGTAGGACAAGTATGGGGGTTAGGGGAAAGGATATTTGGTAAAGATATAGAAAAAGGAGAGGGATGTTTGAAAAGTTGGTAAGAAGTGTGGTACTGTATGGAGCGGAGATTTGGGGTTGGAGGGAATGGTAAGAGCTGGAGAAGATACAGGAGAAATACTGGAGGTGGACGTTAGGACTAGAGAAGGAGACACCGGGTATATAGTGGAAGAAGAGCTAGAAATAGAAAAAGTAAGGATACAAGCAGGAAGTATTGCAGTAAGGTATGAAGAAAAATGGGAAGTAGGAAGGAAAATGAAATACTTTATGAAGTTTGGAAAGAGATCGAGGCACAGAAGGTAAAATATGGGGAAGAAGAAAGAAGAAAATACTATGAAAGAGTGGGATACGCAAGAGAAGAGATAAAGAGATTAAGAGAGGTGGGGAGAAAGATGGAGGAGGAAATAATTGCAAGAGATAAAGATACTCAGAAGCAGGAAGGAAGGGAAAAAATAAAGGAAGGAAAATATAACGAGAAATACATAAAAATAATGACAGACAAGACACCAAGGAACAGAAGGAAAAGGTATGAATAAAATAAGAATGATTTCAGAATGCGTAATGAAGAAAAGGAAAATAAATATTGGATGAGTGATGAGGAGAGAGTATGCAATTTGTGGGGGATGAATGGGAAAATATAATACATATAAAAGAGGGATGCAGAGAAACAAGACATAAGGAAAAGGAATGGAAGTTACTACTAGGAGAGAAAGGGGAAGGAAAACAATGGATGAAGGAAGTGTTGGAGAGGAGAAAAGGGATGGAGGAGAAAAAGAAAAATACTAAAAGTTTAGAAAAGAGAGGGATGGAAGGTTGAAGAAGGAAACAGGAATTAGTTAAATTATAATTTAATGAAATATTATGTTGTTTTTTGTTTATTTTTGATATGGTAAAGGAAAAATCTGAATCTTTTCTTATAGAAATTTTTTAAGACAAAATAAATATTGAAGTGAATTTAATTGACTTTCTCAATCCCCGTGGACTTCTTCATCTTCTTTCAAAAAAAAGATGACATGCAGAGATTAATGCAGTAAACGCTAGGTAAATATTTCTTTCTGTAGGTTTGTTTGTTTTAGGAAGGGCACTAAAAACCATAACAAATTACGTCGTTTTATAAGGTTACGTTGCTATCTGCTAAAGTTTTAAAAGAGGAGTATTTCCAAGAGTGAGGTTAACAATACAAATCCGCAAAACGGAAGGTTTAAAACCGTCGCCATAATTGAAGTTGTTGGAATGATTGATGATTTGAATACACTTTTTATTGAAGATAAAAAAGATTTGGTAATCAACAAAAAATTTTCAAAATCTATTTTTGGACCAATATAGAAGTAATGCAGCTACAGTCAATAATTTAATGGATGAATCAAAAAAATTTTGTAAATAACAAATTTAATCGAATAGCAACAACACTTTCTTAATTTTATTTAGGAAACGCCTCATTGAAATCGAATTTTGAAAACACTAATTTTATATAGTTCTCATACATTTCTCTAAATATATCGAATATTCATTCTGTAGTTCTTGAAACATAGGTAAACCGTAATTTGTTGCATGGTCACTTTGTTCCTTGCTTAATTCTATATGTTGATGCGCAAAGGCAAGATCAACCGTGGTAGGATACAACTTAAAGTTCACCGCAATTTCTGACAATTGTGTTTGTGGCTTATCATTACTTGTATTTGCATTGATTTCCATGTCAAACATGTTTTCCTCTATAATAACAACTACGCTATTTAAAAAAAAACATATAATACTACTGATCTCACTTGTCACCACTGTTAAGGTTCCGTTTCCAGTCATATTCACTTCAAGCATCATTGCATTCTCAAAATGGTACAAAGTTATAGTTTTGAAGATTGAATTAAAACCGCTAAGTTTAATGTTTAGCTGATTATCACTAATAACGGCCCTAAAATTGCTATTAAATGATTACAAATAGTTATTTTTTAATATGCATTACTGGACTTTGTTTATAATCGAAGATGCATGATTGAATACGCGCATATTTTTATAGTTTTGCACAAATGGGGTAACCGATGATGGTGGTATACTTAGCTCCGATATCTCTAACGGTTCCATTGTTGGAATGTCGAATTCAGGAACCCCTAATCAATTATTTTAACATACTTTAAATTTCAAGTTTACCTACACACCGTGTTGAAGATACTCGAGAGATTTCTGAATCGCCTCCTTTAGGCAGTCATTGAGATTAGGATCAGAGCGTTTACATACTTTAAAATTATCTAAAAAAAAAGTTAAGTTAATGTCACACATTGTCACAATCAGTTACCAATAAGTTTAGTGTTCACTGAGACTGTGCTCATAAGTAATAAAATCAAAAACAATTTCATTTCTTTAAGTTCTAAATAAGAGTCAAATATTGTATTGTACATTTATTTATATAGAGAAAATTTACATTTGAATTAAGTAAAAATAACACAATTATTTATATGACAATAATAATCATGAATATACAAAATTTTAATTTTAATCAAAAATCTCTCACTTATTTTATAAGAAATTAAAATAAACTATGCTAACAAATATTCCAGATCGTTAATTCCAACCAACGAGCACTCCATTTCTGTTTGATTTATTTGTGTACAATTATTTAAACATAACCTTGTAAATATGTGGATTAATTGTAAATAAGGAATTCATCTTAAAAATGCATGGGTAAATATTTTATCGAGGTAAATCTTTGTTAGCCTTGAAAACTAAGTACCATAAAATTGAGAAATATAACTGTTTAAAAATTAATATCATATTCAGAAATTATGTGACAAACGTTATATGAAAATTGGTAGTTTATATGAATCAGGTGAGTATTCCTCCAAGATTATAAGCCTCCACCTAGAAGGGCCCGAAAAGAGCAAACTGTACACGTAGTTTATATGGTAATTTAGAAAAATATAAATAGTAGAAATGATTTGTAACAAAAGGTTTAAAAAAAATTTAAAAAACATACAATACAGGGTTTCTCACGGGAGCGGTTCGTTAGAAGTTTACGTGGATAGGAAAAACTTAGAATTCTGAATTTTTGGGCTTAAGAGTTTTTTCAGATACACTTTCATTTTAAATTATTTTCAAGGTCACGTCACTTCCGGTTATACCGGAAGTCGGCATTAACTTTATATTTTAAATATAACACCCTGTATATTATTTAATTTTTGGATTTCAAATAAAGTTTTAGGGTGAGTTCTATCAGGTTTTCCTTACCTATTTTTAACCGTTTCATAGATATCTTGATTTCTTTGATAATTTTGAAAAAATTTAGGGTTATCTTTCAACACTGCGCCTTTTGCCTATTTTCAAATAGTGGTAATTGCTTCAGGAGTAGACGGAAGTACTAAAATGATACTTTTGAAATCTACATTGAGAATTGATATATCACATACCGGGTGTCCAAAATTTAATAAACAATTAAATTATTTTCAAACTCGAAAAAGTTTGTTATTTTAAATGTAACACCCTGTATATTATTTGATGACCGAATGGAGAATTTATGTATGTATCATTTTGCTATAACATTCCCTATACCTATTTTTTACGGTTTTTTTGGTAATCCATATTTTCAATTAAAAAAATTAACATCACTGAAACGGAGGAAATTTTATAATTGGAATATAAAAACAAAACAGGAACATTAAAAATTTAAAACGTAAATGAAATTAAATTACATAAAAAAACAATGTAACACATAAAAACTTGGAACACAATGATATAAAATGCTTAGTGAATGTAAACGGAAACATTACAACAAATGTTCTACATGGCCAACCATTTTGGTTTAAACATTGAAGAAGTCTGTCATGTACTCCTCACGAAACGGATCTCCTGAGTTTGTCTGGATTTATGTTATTAAATGCGTTTTGAACGCGATTCAACAAATCCTCTCTAGTTTGAACAGGCCTAGCGTACACTATTTCTTTTATACGGCTCCATAGGTAAAAATCCAACGGCGTCAAATCTGATGATCTAAGTGGCCATCTCCAAGGTTCCTGTAGGCCAATCCACCGATCTTTAAACATCAAGGTTAACTGTTGGTATACAGCTATAGTGGAATGTGCTGGAGCACCATCAAACTGATACCAAATGTTTACTCTGTCACACGGAGGTAGATTATTCAGGAAATCATTAACAAATCCTCTGAGTATCCCCAGATATCTATTTCTATTCAAATTATCATTGTACACTAGATATGCCACTCTATTGTTCATAACTAAACAAAAAACATTAAAACCAAAGTGGTTCTGATGATTATGTTCTCTTATGACATGAGGATTAGCTTGTGCCCAATAGTTAATATTTCTGCGATTTATAATTCCGTCGCTGGTGAACTTTGCTTCATCAGTCCAAATATTCTTAAAAAAAAAATCTCGGAATCTCGGTAATTTTTAACCACATGAATTCGCAAAAGTCGAGTCGGTTAGCCTCATCACCAATATGTAATCCGTGTACAGTTAGTTCAGTAAAAGGATGCATTTTATGTTTTCTTAGGATTCTCTGTATTGATGCTTTTGAAATACCCAAATCTAGAGCTGCTGATGTGGTTGAACTTTGTGGATAAGCTTGAAAATAAGCCAATACATTGACCTCGTTATCTTCATTATCTAATACTGGCTTTAGGTGATTTCGAATTGTCCTTACGCTCCCAGTTGTATTAAACCGAGCTTCAATTCTTGCGAATTTTCGGGGAGTCATTGGTGGCAGGTTCGGATATCGTTCGTTAAATAATCTGCATTTTTGCCTAATAGTTTGTCCACATTCACCATGAATATAAAACAAATTTAACAAGTTACTATTGGAATAATCCACATTATTCTCCATTATAAACTGTATTACTTGAAATAATTAACAAAAATACTTCAATTGTAAGTTTAGGTCTCAAAAATTGGTAAATCAGATTAATACTTTAACATAAAATCAACATCTACAAAAACTGTCAAAATCAAGGCCTACTAGATATGACTTTTGGAGTTTTATGGAATTTTTGATAAAAATATATAGATTACCAAGAACCGTAAGAAATACGTATAGAGAATTTTATAGAGAAATGATACATAAATAAATTCTCCATCCGCTCATCGAATAACATACAGGGTGTTACATTTGAAATAACGAACTTTTTCGAGTTTGAAAATAATTTAATGGTTTATCAAATTTTGGACACCCGGTATGTGATATATCAATTTTCAATGTGAGTTTCGAGAATATCATTTTAGTGCTTTGGTTTACCCCTAAAGCAATTACCACTATTCGAAAATAGGTTAACAAACTTTACCAAATTTTTACCTGCCCAGGCCAGTAACCAACGATTTTTCGGTCGATTTTGACAATATAAAGTTAGTGTTTCTGGAGGGAGACCTAAAAAATATATTATAGAAACCATTTAATTCATGTATAAAAAATTGCATATGCCGCAGTATAATTGTCATTTTGTTATCGGCAAAAGTTACATGCAACTTTTTTAGCAATAAATGCACCAGTGGTTTTTTCACTTGCCATTTTTTATTTAATTATCGCGGTCTCCATTAATATTTGAAATTGTCAATCTGACAGTTTATTTAAAATTAGTATATGATTAATATTTATATGTATATGTAAGCGTTAGTAAAGTGCAAAACAGCTAAGTATAAATACGAAGTGCCTGCAGTTACACCGTCCATCAATGTAAATAATATTTCAAGTAAAACATTTAGATTTCTAAAACATTGTGTGTAGCGTCCTAAGACTGTCATTCAAAACGTAAAATGTCCGCCCTCAAAAGCGTTTCAATTTAGAACGTTCCATTTCAATGTAAATGTAACGTTATTTAAACGTTTTAGAAACTAAATTTGGAACATTCTATTTAAAGCTAATAATGATAAATAACTAAAATAATTATTCCCAAAAAAAAAAATATCACAGTTACTGCTGCCTAATTTTTGCCTAAATTTTTGTTTTCTTAGAATATTTACAACAAACTTAGTATTGAAATTGACATTTTAACACAATTCCCTGTCTGAGGTTCTAACAGCTAGATCAATCCGGACCCCACGGTAACATTAATGCGTCAAATGGTTTTAAAGTACCTATAAAATTTGCTCAAATTTTTAAGTTATTAGCACTGTTTTAATCTAAATTGTCATGTTAATTATGTTATGAAATCCACAAATTCAAACATAAATAACAAAAAATAAGCATTTTGAAAAGAAAGTACAACTACAGCGATGGCGCACTGGTAATACGTATTCCCCTTAACTACTACGTATTTAATCTTAATTGCAAAGGTAATTAAAAGTTAATTCGAGGGGCTACTGACACATCAACGGATTTGTAAGAATTTAGATAGAAAGGCAAGTTCATCTTTTTGTCTGCATTGTGCGAGTGCTGGTGGTATAAACAAGATTTACCCTGTTTTTCAAGTAGAAAGGAATTGCGTTTATAACATCTCATTTTAATTATTTATCTATTTGTCATATAAAAGCAGTAGCCACAATATCACAAAATTGCATACATAGAACATTTTAAATCGTACCACAAAAACCATTTTCTTCACGGGGTTCTACATTTTACATGTCAAACGGACGTTCCATAATTACTTTTTAAACCTCAAAAGTAAACGTTCCTAGAACGACAAATATAAGCCTTCAATGAAACGTCATTTATGTTCCATCATAGCAGTGTCTGCAACTTATGTAAAACGTTTCAAAAAAACGTCAAATTGAATTACTATGGCACGTTCTCAATCTTACGTTTCAAGCCGCACGTTCTATAGGCATGATTTGAAATATCCAAAGAAAACGTTCTAAAAACGTTTTGTTCTACCTGGGATAATGTAGTAGCGAATAATAAACAATATTCAAACCGCCGCTTGCGTATTCGTCATCTACTTTCGCGTTCACAAAAGTGACCCCGGCCTTGGGGAAAGAAAACAATCACCATTAGCAACACAGCAATTATTCTAATTTATTCTGGGAACTACAGTGGTGTAACAATATATTGGAAAAACTAAAAGAAATTTTACAAATCAATTCAATTCAATGGAACATCTAAGATATCTTAAACAACCAGACAAATATTCTTATAATTCAGATGCAATTAAGTCAATTTTCGCAAAATACATTAACCAAAAAAAACATAAACATTTAAATCAATTACTCATACATCCCTTAAACATAAAAAATATAATAAACAAATTTTAGGTAAATTAGAAATCATGTCCAGGTGTCCTGTTTTCGACACTTTTGCAGGATATCTCCGTTATTATTGCAGTTAGAGATTTGGGGTTTTCGCGAACCTGTGTCACTTTTTGTAAAACAAACGATGGCGCAGACAGATTTATCATCGCTCTCTTCGTTTTTGAAATACAGAGTGAAGTTGAAAAGTGTGCATTTTCAGACACTCTCTGTAATTCAGGTATCTGATAAGTTATCGACTAGGTAAAAACAGAATCTTACACATTTTTTTATGAAGAATCTAGTGACGTGCTTAGTTTTTTTCTAGGTGTCCCCATTTTTGAGAAAGTTACTAAAGTTAGGATTTTTTAAATGGGACACCCTGTATATCAATTTGTATTTACATTCCACTCATTAAGAGCTTTCCAGAAATGTATAATAGTCGGCACTTTGTTCCCAATCGAAGGTTAGAATCTCTTTTTTAAAATAAACCTATAAACTAAAAGCCAAACAGATTTATTTTTATTAAACTTATAGTAAAAACCAATAACCAATAACGCGTATATATATTTATAGGTGTTGTTCAAAATGGTTGCCATTTTCCCTAATGCAAAATTGGCACTTTTGCGAATTTTTGTTTAAGGCATTTAAAATTATTATGGGGTGACCTATAAACCAATTGTCTTGAGGTCTAAACTAAAGATCATAGGCATGTACATTGCTGACAAAAAAAAATTACGATTGCGTTTTATTGTGTTTTATTGAAAATAATTTTAAACATATCATTGTAATAAATTATAAAACACATCGTTTGTTAGAAACCATTTTATAAAGTTTGAAAATTTAAGGTATAATAAAATATAACAAGAACAAACTAAATTTATAGGAATAATAATAAATATATAATTTTAAAATACAGTTATTCTGAAAATTCATTTGTTTTTTCTGAAGAAGTATTATTTGACCGTATTGAAATTACAATAGGCTCTATAGTAACTTCTATCAAATTCTCAAGTTCCCACATTTTTTGTTCCTCTTTCATTACGTGTTTTATACACTTTTTCTATTTTTCCGCAGTCACATTACTTAAAGAAATCATTAAAAGTTGTTGGACGTCACTTAATTTAAACGTGGTATTATTTCTCGCTACTGCACCCTTTACCTGCGCCCATATTAATTCTATAGGGCTTAATTCACAATGGTATGGCGATAAGCCATATGACGTTTTGCTGCCATTTCGTCAACTGCATACCTTTTAAACTTTGTCCTAACACCTAACAACTTGGTAGTTCTCTTTTTACCATATCATTTTCGAAAGCAATATTTTTTGAGGAAATCCATTCTATTATAACGTGTTATTTCCAAGAAGTTGTAGGTAAACCTTTGATTTGTCTGGAATGGTAGCTAGCATTGTCCATAACAATTACGGAACCCTTTGGTATTAAATCTAACATTTGTTCAAAATATTTCTCAAAAACATCCCCATTCATATCCTCGTGGTCTTAAACCTGTAGATAATCCTTCTAAAAAAACTTGTTGTCCACTGGTTACATTTTTGACTTGCCACATTTTTCCCACAGTATAACCTTCATTTACCCACGTTTCGTCTAAATAATAAATTTTCTTGCCTTCAAAACGTAATTTAGAGATATTTCGTAGGTAATTTTTTCCCCAACAAAAAATTTTTTCCTTATCAATGAGAGCTGATTTCCTATTCATTTTTTCCCATAAAAAAATTAATTCGTGTAAAACTTGCCACAACATTGTTTTACTTAAATTGGGTATACCCTCTTCCTCTTTCACAACTGACACAATTTTATTTAATGTGGGTATTTCTTTTTTAAAATAAAACAAATACACTATTCTTCTACTTGTACTTTTCACATATTTGGGTATTTCAGTTTTTTTTCTACTATGAGATAAACTAGACTCACGCACAGAAACTTTGTCTTCACGCAAAAGTCTGAATATTGTTGTTTTTCCAATGCCAGTCATATGTGAACACATATCAACTGTCTCTGGAACTGTTTTCAACGGATTATGGCATTTCAAATAATTGTACATATTAAGTACAATAGTTTTTTCGTTGGCAAAAAGCGCAGACCTCTTCACGCGTTTCCTTGGAATAAATTAAGGACTCGATGCCATTCCAATGAAACTCAATACTGCAGCGTAAGTACACCTTATGATATACCGATATGATATGACAATAATCATTAATTAGGCTATCGTTGTAATTACATACCATATTTCTCCCCTAATTATATCATTAAGAACACATTAAAATTTATTAAAGTGTCATTCCAAATACAGTACATACTTTCTAGTTCAATTATTAGTAATTAATTAGTTAAAATTCCTAAAAATGTGATCGATAGTGATATTAGCAATTTCTGATAAACAAAGTGATTCACAAGTGGTGGCCAAAAATAAACCCACGTATTATTTGATAAAAATTTTAAATTGGGTTTTTCATATAAAGTTTTTATCAGGAAAGCTTACAGTTACAGGATGGTAAACTTGAAAAAAAATTAATTTTTTTAGAATACATCAAAACTAGTGACTATAATAAACCGAAATGTTTAGACAAACCCATGTGTCAAATTTCAGTTTATTACAGTCAGTAGTTTATATAATTGCATGGAAGTAGGTGGAGGTCAATTTGAACATTTAATAAGATGAAATGTGTCAAAATAATTTATTAATGATGATCTTCTACATTTTTAACCCTATTTTTAAAAAAGTATCAATACATCGGTACGCCATTGGAATCTGTTAAACATGTTGATTTATTACTTCGCTTGGTTTCTGGACAGACTTTAACAAAGTTTTTCAATAAATTCAAAATTCCCAGAAAATATTACACCGCTAGCATTGCCAATACTTGTATTACAAATTACAATTAACAAAAAATTATTATAACAACTTATTTTCCCATGCATTTTTTTCGATGAATTTAAAGTAAGTGCGTCTTACTTACAATTTATCGAGTATCTACACATTTGCAAGGTTATCTTTAAATAATTGTACACAAACAAATAAAACAGAAATAGAGTGCTCGTTGGTTAGAATTAACGATCGCGAATATTTCTTAACATACTTTTTTTAAATTTCTTATAAAATAAGTGAGAAATTTTTATTTGAAATTAAAATTTTTTACTTAATTAAAATTTAAATTATCTCTATGCTTTTGAAAACGGGTCATAGATTAATAATTTTGGTATAAAAATAAAGCTAAAATTAGTCCGTATAGCTGTGGCTATTAGGAGTCAGCTGAATTGCACAATGTTTTCAAAAACTTGTCAATAAAAATAAAAGTAAGTTTTGATAATGAAAGAAAAATAGTATTGGGTTGCCTAAACAATTAACAGCTTCGAATGATATTAGAACTAAATTAAATAAGAAGGTTACAATAAATAAACGTCAAAAATTACTAATTTTTAATGATGAATTTTCAAAAAGGCTGTGTAATTCAGCTGATTTCTGATAGGAAGCGCTATGTGCAATAATTTTAGATGCGTTTTGATACCAAAACCATTTTTGTCACTTGAAAGGGCAAGCAGGAATTTGAAAAAAAAACATTTTTTAAAGCTAAATCAATCAAAAACACTACCCTGTACAAATAAGTGTTGTTACTAAACAATGTTAGAAAATCTTGCAGGCAGCTCCTCTTAGTCGGGAATGGTCGTGGGCTTATACAAAGAATTTATAACTCGTAGACACAAGAAACAAACCGCAGGTTGTAGAAATATATAATTATAGCGACTAGACTTCAATCACAACGCACACAAAAATACATAGACACACAAAAATATACTATGGTTAAGAGAAATGCACAATATTCAGTTACAAAATAATAATAACTTAAGAAAGTGAGTTAGGAATTCAGTAAAGGTTAGCTGTCGTAGTGTGCTATAAAATTTTGATAGTCGTAGCACCGATCGTTCCATGCAAGTGATCCACCAATTTTGCGTGGCAATTATAGTTATTAACTTACGTAAGATTTAGCAAATACTTCGAAAGATCTTTCTAGTTTACAGAGATTTTTTACACAGCGCAAAGTTGCTAAATTCACAGCCGTAGTACGAGTACATAAAACCCGACAAAAATAATAAATACTATGCATAAAAATAATCAACTTAGCTTGTACATAGGATGATTTCAGTGTACGAAGGTTAATAGAAAAATGTGACAGCTCTCGTATCCAAATCAGAAAATTCTTAGTTTTCAGTGTGTTCAGTTGCTGGACTGCTCACAATAAACCAGATAAAAGTATTATCTTGTGTGGTGTCCTTGACAACGAAAGGGGCTCCAACGTAGATTTAAATTCCAACGCTGGTGACCTTTACTGATAATATTCAGACCCAGCTTCGTTATGTCAAAGTAATTTTTGATTATTATTCATACGCCAGCATAGCAACCATTAAGACAAACTTATAGGAACAAACGAAGAGCACAAGAAAAAAAAGTGTTTGCAATTGACAGAAACCGTGATAGCGAATACTTCATTAAAAAAAAGTAGAAGTGTACTCACACACTAACAAGAGGTGAAAACTTATTCTCTTGTTGTACGGGATGATTTTACGTAGATTTATACTAAATAATTAATACATCTGTAGCTGTTCGAAATTTAAATGATGTTTAATGTAGCACCTTTTACAGACGAGTCACAAATCAGAAGTAAATGGGACTTTTCAACAGGATAACAAGGAAATTTTTTGAATCCGGCAATATCAAATTAATAAAAGTCTCTAGAAAAATTCATAACACAAAATTCGTCCCCATCGGATAAGTGTAAACACAGTTGTCTATACACTAGGAAATCTCTTGGTCACAAATCAATTTCCAATTACGAATTTTGTTTGTTCGTAAATAATACCGTCACAGTGTATAATACAATATTTGACTCTTATTTAGAAGCTACACAAACAAAATTTTTTTTATTTTATTACTTTTGAGCACACTCTGCGAACACTAACCTTATTAGTAACTGATTTTGGCAATGTATGACAGTAACTAACATCTTGTTTTAGAAAATTTTAAAGTACGTAAACGCTCGGATCCTAATCTCAATGAGTGATTAAAGGAGTTTCTTCAACACAGTGTGTACGTAAACTTGAAATTTAAAATATGTTAAAATAAGTGATTAGGGGTTCCTGAATTTGACATTCCAACAATGGAACCGTTAGAGATATCGGATCTAAGTATACCACCATCATCGGTTACCCCATTTGTGCAAAACTATAAAAATATGCGCGTATTCAATCATGCACCTTCGATTATAAACAAAGACCAAGTGATGCACATTAATAAATAACTCTTTGTAATCATTTAATTGCAATTTTAGGGCTGTTATTAGTGATAATCAGCTAAGTTTTTTTAGTAGTGTAGTTGTTTGACATGGAAATCAATTCAAACGTAATCAATGCTGAGCCACAAACAAAATTGTCAAAATCATGGTTGACTTTAAGTTGTATTCTACCACGGTTGATCTTGCTTTTTCGCATCATCATATAGAATTAAGCAACGAACTAAGTGACCATGCAACCAATTACGGTTTACCTTTGTTTCAAGAACTATAGAAAGAATATTCGGATATATTTGAAAAAATGTTTGAAAACTGTATAAAATTAGTGTTTTCAAAATTCGATTTCAATGACGCGTTTCTTAAATAAAATTAAAAAGTGTTGTTGCTATCCGTTCAGATTTTTCATTTAAAACCATTTTTAGATTATTCCTTCATTTATCAAAATACTTTTCATTTCTTTAATTTTTAAAGCGAACTTGATACTCTCGACTATGGTTGCGTTATTTCCATATTGGTCACAAAATAGATTTTGAAAATTCTTCGTTGACTATCAAATATTTTTTTAATCCAATCAATATACACAAAATGTTTTCACAATCTAGAAAAATTAAGGAATAAATGAAATTTGGAATTTAGATAGAGAAAATTATGAAACAATTACGTAATGCAGTGGTTACGCACTCGCCGCTATGCGGCTGGTTACCAAATGACAAAATGAGAAAATTTGTATCACTTGTTTCAAAAATATTTCTAGTTTTATTTTAGTTTAAAAATTAATGTCATGGGACTGTCAAAGTCTATGTCAAAAGTGACACATGCCTAAACTCGAAATTCTTAAACCTACCCAAAAGTACAAAAAAATGTAGATATAATAATTATCGATGACGTCTTGCAAATAGTAGAGAGGATAACAAATTAATTTGTATTTCATAGAAAGACCGCCCTCCTTAAATGAATACAACTGTAAAAGCAACAATCAGCATTACAATTCAAGAAATGTTTCTGGGCAAAGTTGCTCTCTATGAAAGCATGGCTCCTCTAACGCCACCCAGACTACCAAAGCTGCTCTATACACCGGAAACCAACAACCATATAGAAAAGGTAAACAGCGCGCTACAAAATTACCTAAGAGAAACTAAAAACCTCGAAAAAATCTATATTGGTATTTATGCCGCAGCTGCCACAGTATTCAGCTTTGACAAACAAACAGTCACTCCATCTAACAGCTGTAGATTGCCTGGACCAGACACCCAAAATCCAACCTGGAAAATCCAATTCCTCAAGGATATCGACTGACTTAGATCCCAAGCGGACATAATAGAACTATACCTCAAAGACACAAGTACACCAAAAATCATGAAAAAAATCGACTTTATTAAGAAGAGCCTCAAGTCAACATTCACCAATTCGAACAAAGTAGAAACACTTCTTGAACATAAAGACATACTCAGAAAAAAGGCCAGGGTTAAGGGGGCCAGACTTCGTCGCTATAATAAAGCATTCAAAAGGAAAGAGCAGAACCGAATGTTTTAAAACAGAAAGACGCATTTCTCCAGGTCATTAGAGAGTCAGAACCACACAACAGCAATAAAAAAACAAATTGATAAACAAAAATTTGCAAACTATTGGAAATCCATTCGGATGAAGAAAGCCCAGCCCAAAATGGAGACAACAGTATTCACCTTAGACGATATTACCAGTACGCTCAAACGACTAAAAACCTGGAAGTCTGCTGGACCCGACCGTGTATAGAACTACTGGTTGCAGCAGTTAACCTCATATCACCAACCACTAACTGCAAGTTTTAACAAAATGCTTGAAAACCCCGACAGCACCCCTGCATTAATCAGAAAAGGTGTCACCTATCTTAAGTATAAAAAGAGGAACAAACAAGATCCACAAAACTACCGACCAATCACGTGTCCCTCAATCTTTTATAAATTACTAACTACTGTGATAAGCGACTTGATATACCGACACTGCAGTAATAACAACCTAATAGCTTTCAAACAAAAAGGATGTATAAAAGTGTCCCTTGGATGTAAGGAACAGCTTGTCGTTGACTCAGTCATTCTGAAACAAGCTCAATCTATTAAAAACATAATCTATTCACTTGTTGTGTAGACTACGCAAAAGCCTTTACTCCGTGCCGCACAACTGGCTCCTCAAGACCTTTGAAATCCATAAAATCTTTTCCCACGTACAAAGCCTACTTAAACATGTTCTGAAGTCATGGAGATCCACATTAAACTCTGAAAACAAAAACCTTGCCAACATTAACATACTACGTGATATTTTTCAGGTGGACTTGCTCAGTTCGTTTTGGTTCTGCCTAGTGATGAATCCTCTTTCCCATCTCCTAAATCAGTCCAAAAAAGGATTTTGTCTGCCTACAATTGAGAGACCAAATACGATACTCTCACCTACTATTCATGGACGACCTCAAACTGTATGCCAAGACTAAGAACAACTTAACATCTCTAATCAAAACCACGAACCACTTTAGTGAGACTATAAAAATGAAAACCTAGAGAAGTGTGCGACAGTCCATATAAGTAAAGGACATGTCCAACATAAAGCAGAGATATTTTCCGAGATCCCAATGTTGACACCTGAAAGTACATATAGATATTTAGGCATACAGCAAAGCCGTGGAATTCCGCACACGTCCCTGAAAGAGGAATTCCCTTTTGAGTATAAAACAGACTCAACACCAAACTCAAGATAAAAAATCTAATTAAGGCATTCAATACATAGGCAATACCTGTATTGACTTACTCCTTTGGAGTTGTCAAACGGAGCATAACTGACCTGGATACCCTCGACCGCCTGACAAGACGTTTGCTAACGAAGTTTTCTTACTACCACCTTAAGTCAGCAGCCGAAGGTCTATATCTTCCTTGTAAGGATGGAGGCCGGAAACTTCTACATTTAAAAAGCCTCTGTAAAACACAGAAACGGAAAATGAGAATGTATTTCCGTCAACATGAACACTCCAAAATTAAAAGAGTTGCCAAAGCAAATAAAAATTACACTCCCCTAAATTCGAGCAACCGAGCGTCCAACTTTAAGTAACCAGTTGTAGCGACAGGTTAGCAGCTTGGAGAGAAAAATTACTCCACAGTAAATACCAGGCACAACTGGCTCTAGATCATATCGACAGAGAGGCTTTGCTTCGTTTCTTAACGCAGGGCCAACTTCAGGCCGAAACGGAAAAATTCATGATTTGTTATTTAAGATAAAGTGATAAGAACGAGAAACTATAAGAGACACATCCTCAAATTGAACACAGTAAATAAATGTAGAAGATGCAACCAACCGGGCGAATACATTGAGCATATAACAGCAGGTTGTTCAAGCCTATCTGAAACCGATTATCTAAGCAGACACAACCAGGTAGCAAAACTTATACATACTTGTCTTGCCGTAAAGTATGGCTTACTCCAACATCCCGAGTCATATTATAAATACGCACCTGAGGTGGTGCTGGATCGACCGGTACTCACTAATAGGACGGTGGGCTTCAACCGCCTTGATGTTCTCCTTATAGACAAGGTCAACAAAAGAGGGTAGATTATAGACATTGCCATCCCTCTCACTCATAATATGCAGAAAACAGAACAACACAAAGTGGCTAAATATCAAAATTTATCCATAGAAATGAAACGACTGTGGAAAATTAACATTACACCATACCGCTAGTAATTTTGGTAAAAGCGCCATAACAAGAAACCTTTTGAAAAATATCAATAGTTTAGGTATACCAAAAAAAGGCTGCAATCTTCCAAACGTGCCACATCGTCAGAAAATTCCTAAACGTGTGAAACCAGTCGATAGAAATAAATTTTTCCTGGACTGGCAAGAATATCAACACATACACCATCGGTAAGTGCTGTGAAAATCTGCAAAGATAACAATAATTATAATAATAATAATAAATGACTTTATTTTCCTCGAATAGATGTTATATATAGGTATACATATACATACATTAACCAATGAGGAAAAAGGACGATGTTCAGCCAATGGCTGTTCTACTACTTAATATGTGCTTTAAAAAAACAAAACTGACCTGTCGGTTTTTGTCGTAAACAATCTGGAACTTTTATTTATCAATTACTCGAGACTATAACGTTCGCACTGTATATCTTATACACAACTCTGTTCTCGGCATTCTTACCTCACCTTTCACTGCTCTATTATAAATACTGGTAACATTGGTTATGTTCTCACTATATGTAACTCAAAAGTTCATATTTGTCCTGAAATAAAATATTTGCATTTTATTAAAATAAGACGCGTGTTTACACCTGTGCATAAAAATAATGCACCATTTACATTTAATAATGAAGATTAGTAAAACAAAATAATCATTCAAAAATATAGACTTTGAAGTATGTTTCGTTGAATTTTATAGAGACATGTAAAATAGTATTGAAATTATACGTATTTAAAAACTTAAAAATTTTACGTTTTAACAAAGTGTTAAAAAATCGGAATTGAAAGGATGTTATTTTCCCCTATTGTAACCGAGGCCGGTTTGGTTTTAATTAGATGAAAAAGTAGGTATTAGAAAAAAAGTTTGCAAAAGAAATAGTCATTTTATTAATTATTAAAATAATTATGAGCAAAAATCTGCAGAAATTGCATAAACACACAAAGCTTAATTGTGGCTATGAAAAATTCTTCCAATCTTTATAAAAATATGATTCACTCAAAATTTAGGATTTTCATAATAAATAGTGTTGATTTAGTAATTATCAGTAATACTTCTTTGAAAATCGGCTGTATTTTTGTCACAAATTGATACATTGAAAAATTTTTCAAACAAAAGTTGTAGGTAGTATCTTAAGCTTTTGTTTGAAACTTTTTTTTATATTTTTTACTTAAAGTTTAAATTTAAACAATTACAAATTGTAAAAATTTGCGATTATTTTGAATTACCAGTCATATTATTTAGAGAATTCTAAAAGTTTTTCTAGTTTTTTCAATATATTGGTACACCACTGGAGTTCCCAGAATACACTAGAATAATCAATGCATTTCTAGAACTCTGTTTGAGAACATTATCAATTATCTTCTAGATTATTATTTTTTATATACAGGGTGAGTTTTTAGTGTGACAACGGTCAATAACTTCGTTATTATGCTAATTATCTAAAAAGGTTTTGATAAAATCTGTAGCCAGCTTTGAGATTCACGTTTTAAAATTGGTTACAATAATATAGGGCCTTCTGTAACGTCGTGCCAAGTTAGGTTTTTTTAAATTAAACACCCTGTATTTTATTTAATATTTGAGTTTCCATTTACTTCCTTGTTTCAACAATATAAGGTCTTATTATGTTATACAGGGTATTTAAAATGTCATAACCACGTTTCCATAAAAATCGTAAGAAGTCCAACGTTCTGTATAACTGAAAATGAGATCAAAACAATAATCCATTACAGCAGTTACTTGCTAATTATTGTCAACAATTATAAGAAATGTTGATTTTGTCAATATTCATTAAATTGTGTACAGGGTGAGTCAAAATGCAAATTAATTATTTTTTCTCTTTGTTTAAATAAATCACGTTGTATTTTATATCACTATCGAAAAGAACTGATGTTATACTTTGATTTTTATTAAGCATTTTCTATTCCTAGAATAATTATTTGTTTAGATAATTTTGATTTTGATATTCAAAGTATTGAATAGGTATCTAATGATAACCAATTAAGTTAAGTTGGCCATGACTTATTTGTCAAATATGCAGCATAAATGACAGTTGTCATATTATTACTTGTTAAAAAGATTTCTGTGTTTGAAAATTGTGGTTTTAGTAATGAATTTTCCAAAGAAAAATAAACAGATATGATTTTTGTGTTACGAGAAAGTATGAGAAACTGTTTGCTTGCATCCAAAATATATCAACAGCGGTATTCTGAACGTAGGCACCCAAATTCAAAAGCGTTTGAAAGGTTAATCGGTGGCTTTGTTCGTACTGGATCAGTGTTATATCAAAAGCACGAAAGAACAAAAACTGTTACAACCGAAGATAAGGAATTATACATTAGTAAATATCACGCCAACACGACATTAGTCAAAAATCGCCGTAAATATCCTCCACAAATATAAGATGCACCCGTATCGTGTGCAATTACACCAAGAATTGACAGACCATGATTATCTTCGCAGGTTAGCTTTTTGTGAATGAGCCCAACAACAATTACGTAGTGACAGATTGTTTTTTAATTTGGTGCTTTTTGTCGATGAGGCAATTTTTCATAAAAATGGAACGGTGAACAGACATAATTTTCACTATTATAACACAAGCAATCTATACATTATAAAAACTCATAGTCAAAATAGGTGGTCTATAAATGTTTGGAGTGGTATCGTTGGGGAATACGTAATTGGACCCCATTTTTTTTATGGTCGTGTGAATGGTGCTGTATATTTTGATTTTCTTGAGAATCATTTGCCAATATTACTTCAAAATGTTTCTCTTAATATTTGGCAACGAATGTGGTTTTTACATGATGGCGCCCCAGTTCATCACACAGCCCTTATTCATAACCACTTACACAATAATTTTCCTGAAAGGTGGATAGGCAGAGGAGGCTCAATTGCATGGACAGCTAGATCACCGGGATTAACAAAAATTGATTTTTTTATGTGGGGCTATATCAAAAACCGTGTCTACCAAGAACCTCCAACAACTGCAAATGATATGAAAAACAGAATAAGAGAAGCTTTTAATAGTATTGATGTACAAATGTTGAGAAATGTAGTGAATTCATTTAAAAATCAAATACAAACTTGCATAGACGTTGCAGGTGGACACTTCAAACATTTAATTTAAAATTACTACGAACATTTTTTTATAAAATTTGAACAAAATTAAAAATACTTAACTTAACTGGTTATCATTAGATACCTATTCAACACTTTGAATATCAAAATAAAAATTATTTGAACAAATAAATGCTTAATAAAAATCAAAGTATAACATCAGTTCTTTTCGATAATGATATAAAATACAGGGTGATCCATTTAAAATAAAAGAGAAAAAATAATGAATTTGCATTTTGTCTCACCCTGTACACAATTTAATGAATATTGACAAAATCAACATTTCTTATGATTTTTGACAATAATTAGTAATTAACTGCTGTAATGGATTATTGTTTTGACTTCATTTTTCAGTTAAACAGGACGTTGAACTTCTTACGATTTTTATGGAAAAGTGGCTATAATATTTTAAATACCCTGTATAGTATAATAAGACTTTATATTGTTGAAACGGGGAAGTAAATAGAAACTCAAATATTAAATAAAATACAAGGTGTTCAATTTAAATAAACCTAACTTGGACTTGGCACGATGTTACGTAAGGCCCTGTATTATTGTAACCAACTTTTAAACGTGAACCTCAAAGCTGGCTACAATTTTTCTCAAAATTTTTTTTGATAATTAGCATAATAACGGAGTTATTGACCGTTGTCACACTAAAAACTCACCCTGTATAAAAGCGTCGTAATAAATTTAGGAATCAGTTCGAAGTTATTATTCGTCATGTTATTTATTTATTCTTTTGGTATATTTTTATTATTGTATTGTAATGTAAGTGTTATGCAAGGTGTCCCAAAAGATCACCATAAACCTGTATAGTGTGGTGACGAAACAGTGCGCAATTGTTGATTGGTTTTTTTGGCAAAGCATTTGCTTCTAGGTTTAGAGAAACTACTAAAACCTAAACATGCCAACCCTTACCCACCTTAGTATTTATATGTAATAATATTGATTAAGTGAGTAAACATTATAGAAGGTAAACAAGAACATAAAATACAACAGCACAGGCATTGCATTATGACCGGTTAAAGAGCCAGTCACGACAATAACAAAAAAATAGTAGGTTAAAGGAATACCAAACAATGTAATGAAAAAACAATTAATCAAAACAGAGAATACAAAATATTGCTTAACTTCAGATGTCGTTCAGATTAGTAAGCCATAATACAGCTTCGTCCTGTAAATTATAAATGTTTACCAACCCTCCTTTAAACTTTGTTTATTGACAATCTTCCACAATATGTGCAACAGTATCTGGTTCGTTTCCACAGTCACAATGTGGATTAGAAATCGCACTCCATTTATACAACATAGAGTTGCATTTTGAATAATGCGATTGACTTTAGAACAAATTTTTTTTTTAATCAAAGCCCGAGACTTCATCAATGAGATGATTATTAAAAACGTCAACTTTAGACCATAATTTTTTTGACTCTCCAACTTCGGAAGAATCGGCACTTAAATAGTCTTGCAACCATACAGGACTTTGATATTTAAGTCTTTTAGCTAGAGAGTTCTCAATATCATTCCATATTGGTAAGTTTGTTAAGTTGATATAAATTAAATAATAATTAATAGTTGATGTGGTTTTATACAAGTTAAAGAACTGTACGACAAAAATAGAGAATAAGTCTAACTTGATCCGCTGCCCTTCTAACTGCGATAACAAAAACAAACAGAGATAGGAATCGTAACAATATATTTTGTTGCTTGATTCAGAATGATTATTTATAGTTAATTTTTGTAAAAAAATGTTACCTAAGTTGATTGGAACTTTGAAGACAAATTTATAATCAGTTAATTAATTATGTTGACAAATTCACAAATAAAAGGCATTGAAATGTATTTATTATTTAGTTTATCTTTAATTGTAATTAACGTTGTTAGATTTTTAAAATATGTACATAATTAAATTTATTAAAACCGTTGAAAATAATTTTGAATAAAAGTGGTTTAAATGAGTAATATGAAAAATTGTGTCTAATACTTTGTTTTTAATAAGGGTATGTTAAATAGGCCGTTGAAAAGAAAGTAGAACGCTGATAGTTTTTGTGAAAAATGATGATTTGAGAAATAGGAATTGTTTGAGCTGTAGTTGTAAGTTTCCTTTAAATATCAAAATTAATAGAATTATTTGGATTGATAGATATGTATGTACGTGTCTAGAAATGGAAGACAATTGTTTTGAAAATTAATTCTGTAAAGTAAATTGGGTAAGTAATTTTAAAAAACACGGATTTCTAATGTAAGATAGAATATCATCAACGTATCTATCCCAAAATAAAATATTTTTTTTTTATAACATTGACTTCTAAATCATCTGTAACAAAAAAGAAAACACAAAAAAATACCCTCAAACACGTGTTTCAGCGAACTGACACTAAAAATAAAAGGAAAAGAAAGGTTTTTTGAAATTATTCTAGCTTATATAGAAATCAATGAGGCGTAACGATGCGCTACATTTAGTTACACATTTAGTTACAATTTTTATAGAGACATGTAAAATAGTATTGAAATTATACGTATTTAAAAACTTAAAATTTTACGTTTTAACAAAGTGTTAAAAAATCGGAATTGAAAGGATGTTATTTTTCCCTATTGTAACCGAGGCCGGTTTGGTTTAATTAGATGAAAAAGTAGGTATTAGAAAAAAAAGTTTGCAAAAGAAATAGTCATTTTATTAATTATTAAAATAATTATGAGCAAAAATCTGCAGAAATTGCATAAACACACAAAGCTTAATTGTGGCTATGAAAAATTCTTCAATCTTTATAAAAATATGATTCACTCAAAATTTAGGATTTTCATAATAAATAGTGTTGATTTAGTAATTATCAGTAATACTTCTTTGAAAATCGGCTGTATTTTTTGTCACAAATTGATACATTGAAAAATTTTTCAAACAAAAGTTGTAGGTAGTATCTTAAGCTTTTGTTTGAAACTTTTTTTATATTTTACTTAAAGTTTAAATTTAAAACAATTACAAATTGTAAAATTTTGCGATTATTTTGAATTACCAGTCATATTATTTAGAGAATTCTAAAAGTTTTTCTAGTTTTTTCCAATATATTGGTACACCACTGGAGTTCCCAGAATACACTAGAATAATCAATGCATTTCTAGAACTCTGTTTGAGAACATTATCAATTATCTTCTAGATTATTATTTTTTTATATACAGGGTGAGTTTTTAGTGTGACAACGGTCAATAACTTCGTTATTATGCTAATTATCCAAAAGGTTTTGATAAAATTGTAGCCAGCTTTGAGATTCACGTTTTAAAATTGGTTACAATAATATAGGGCCTTCTGTAACGTCGTGCCAAGTTAGGTTTTTAAATTAAACACCCTGTATTTTATTTAATATTTGAGTTTCCATTTACTTCCTTGTTTCAACAATATAAGGTCTTATTATGTTATACAGGGTATTTAAAATGTCATAACCACGTTTCCATAAAAATCGTAAGAAGTCCAACGTTCTGTATAACTGAAAAATGAGATCAAAACAATAATCCATTACAGCAGTTACTTGCTAATTATTGTCAACAATTATAAGAAATGTTGATTTTGTCAATATTCATTAAATTGTGTACAGGGTGAGTCAAAATGCAAATTAATTATTTTTTCTCTTTGTTTAAATAAATCACGTTGTATTTTATATCACTATCGAAAAGAACTGATGTTATACTTTGATTTTTATTAAGCATTTTCTATTCCTAGAATAATTATTTGTTTAGATAATTTTGATTTTGATATTCAAAGTATTGAATAGGTATCTAATGATAACCAATTAAGTTAAGTTGGCCATGACTTATTTGTCAAATATGCAGCATAAATGACAGTTGTCATATTATTACTTGTTAAAAGATTTCTGTGTTTGAAAATTGTGGTTTTAGTAATGAATTTTTCCAAAGAAAAATAAACAGATATGATTTTTGTGTTACGAGAAAGTATGAGAAACTGTTTGCTTGCATCCAAAATATATCAACAGCGGTATTCTGAACGTAGGCACCCAAATTCAAAAGCGTTTGAAAGGTTAATCGGTGGCTTTGTTCGTACTGGATCAGTGTTATATCAAAGCACGAAAGAACAAAAACTGTTACAACCGAAGATAAGGAATTATACATTAGTAAATATCACGCCAACACGACATTAGTCAAAAATCGCCGTAAATATCCTCCACAAATATAAGATGCACCCGTATCTGTGCAATTACACCAAGAATTGACAGACCATGATTATCTTCGCAGGTTAGCTTTTTGTGAATGAGCCCAACAACAATTACGTAGTGACAGATTGTTTTTTAATTTGGTGCTTTTTGTCGATGAGGCAATTTTTCATAAAAATGGAACGGTGAACAGACATAATTTTCACTATTATAACACAAGCAATCTATACATTATAAAAACTCATAGTCAAAATAGGTGGTCTATTAATCTATTATTATCAAATATTAAATAAAATACAAGGTGTTCAATTTAAATAAACCTAACTTGGACTTGGCACGATGTTACGTAAGGCCCTGTATTATTGTAACCAACTTTTAAACGTGAACCTCAAAGCTGGCTACAATTTTTCTCAAAATTTTTTTTTGATAATTAGCATAATAACGGAGTTATTGACCGTTGTCACACTAAAAACTCACCCTGTATAAAAGCGTCGTAATAAATTTAGGAATCAGTTCGAAGTTATTATTCGTCATGTTATTTATTTATTCTTTTGGTATATTTTTTATTATTGTATTGTAATGTAAGTGTTATGCAAGGTGTCCCAAAAGATCACCATAAACCTGTATAGTGTGGTGACGAAACAGTGCGCAATTGTTGATTGGTTTTTGGCAAGCATTTGCTTCTAGGTTTAGAGAAACCACTAAAACCTAAACATGCCAACCCTTACCCACCTTAGTATTTATATGTAATAATATTGATTAAGTGAGTAAACATTATAGAAGGTAAACAAGAACATAAATACAACAGCACAGGCATTGCATTATGACCGGTTAAAGAGCCAGTCACGACAATAACAAAAAATAGTAGGTTAAAGGAATACCAAACAATGTAATGAAAAAAACAATTAATCAAAACAGAGAATACAAAATATTGCTTAACTTCAGATGTCGTTCAGATTAGTAAGCCATAATACAGCTTCGTCCTGTAAATTATAAATGTTTACCAACCCTCCTTTAAACTTTGTTTATTGACAATCTTCCACAATATGTGCAACAGTATCTGGTTCGTTTCCACAGTCACAATGTGGATTAGAAATCGCACTCCATTTATACAACATAGAGTTGCATTTTGAATAATGCGATTGACTTTAGAACAAATTTTTTTTTAATCAAAGCCCGAGACTTCATCAATGAGATGATTATTAAAAACGTCAACTTTAGACCATAATTTTTTTGACTCTCCAACTTCGGAAGAATCGGCACTTAAATAGTCTTGCAACCATACAGGACTTTGATATTTAAGTCTTTTAGCTAGAGAGTTCTCAATATCATTCCATATTGGTAAGTTTGTTAAGTTGATATAAATTAAATAATAATTAATAGTTGATGTGGTTTTATACAAGTTAAAGAACTGTACGACAAAAATAGAGAATAAGTCTAACTTGATCCGCTGCCCTTCTAACTGCGATAACAAAACAAACAGAGATAGGAATCGTAACAATATATTTTGTTGCTTGATTCAGAATGATTATTTATAGTTAATTTTTGTAAAAAATGTTACCTAAGTTGATTGGAACTTTGAAGACAAATTTATAATCAGTTAATTAATTATGTTGACAAATTCACAAATAAAAGGCATTGAAATGTATTTATTATTTAGTTTATCTTTAATTGTAATTAACGTTGTTAGATTTTTAAAATATGTACATAATTAAATTTATTAAAACCGTTGAAAATAATTTTGAATAAAAGTGGTTTAAATGAGTAATATGAAAATTGTGTCTAATACTTTGTTTTTAATAAGGGTATGTTAAATAGGCCGTTGAAAAGAAAGTAGAACGCTGATAGTTTTGTGAAAAATGATGATTTGAGAAATAGGAATTGTTTGAGCTGTAGTTGTAAGTTTCCTTTAAATATCAAAATTAATAGAATTATTTGGATTGATAGATATGTATGTACGTGTCTAGAAATGGAAGACAATTGTTTTGAAAATTAATTCTGTAAAGTAAATTGGGTAAGTAATTTTAAAAAAACACGGATTTCTAATGTAAGATAGAATATCATCAACGTATCTATCCCAAATAAAATATTTTTTTTATAACATTGACTTCTAAATCATCTGTAACAAAAAAGAAAACACAAAAAAATACCCTCAAACACGTGTTTCAGCGAACTGACACTAAAAATAAAAGGAAAAGAAAGGTTTTTTGAAATTATTCTAGCTTATATAGAAATCAATGAGGCGTAACGATGCGCTACACATTTAGTTACACATTTACCCTATGTGTACTTTTAAATGAAAAGAAATCAAATCATTAGTGCGATATAGGCAACCAGTTATACCACTACGTTATACTTGCACAAATCTGCACAAGTTGGGTTAGAATTATTTGTTTTTTTATCGAGAACTAATTTCTTTATAAATTATTAACACAAATCACCAACAAACAATAATTTATTAACGCAAACAAATAACTAATGAAAACAAGGTTAGTAAATTAACATTTTATCAATGAATTTTAACAATATTTAATAGGTATTCATTGCTTTAATGACCTAATAAATACTGAAAATGTCTTGAAAGCAACGTAAAGAATTTTAAACAAATTGTGGATTCATTTCATTACATGCAGTGCGTATACGATCTTTTAATTCGTCTAAGTTTTAAATGGGTACATTATTATAAACTTTTCCTTTTAGGTTACCCCATAAAAAAAATCATTAAGAGCTAAGTCTGCTGATCGGGGTGCCCACAAAATGTAACCAAATCTTCGAATCCAGCGGCTTTCAAAAGTGTCGTTGAAAAAGTTTCTTATTATATTCGTCGAATGTGCCGGAGCACTATCCATTTGCCACCAGGGTTCAATAATATTAAACCTTTTAATTGCTAGAATTATGCGCTCTTGCAATAAGTCCAAAAACTTTACAGTTGTTAAATTTCCACCGATAAAAAATGGGCCAATAAGAGAGTTATTTACGCATCCTAGCTAAACATTAACCTTTTGGGGGTACTATGTTTGAGTTAAGTTATGCATATGAGGATTGGTACAGGACCAATATCTGACATATTTTTTGTTATTAAAAAAAATCATTAAACTCTCTATTCCTAATATTTAGTCCTTACAAAATGTATATTTTATGACGTTTCATTTTTAAGTTAATAATAAAAGAAACGACGACTCTAGCAATACAACCTAGGGAAGAACAATACTATTTGGCTCAAAATAGCGCACTAAATTTATGGAAGATCCCGTATTTGTAATAGTTAACACAGCAGTGTCCGTTCAGTTAAGCTTTTGTTTGTTACACCCCAAATTAAAGTTAGCGTTCTAATTGAGGATTGGTTATTAAGGAAACTCGACGTCCACACGTCACTTACACACGGTAACTTAAATCTAACTTAAACTCGGTGTAGCACGGTAAATAGCTCCCGCCAACCCCAAAGACCTTTTGTATTAGCTTCACCCACTTTATCTAAAGCGCCCAAGTTCTTATGGAGCTAGTTAATAACAAAACCGAACGTTGGTGATAGAGTCTACCCCAAATAAAAATTTAATTATATGTTAGGGATTCAAACTGTTTAATGTCACATGTTATTTATTTATTTATTTAATCGTATGGTTTCTGAAACAGTAAACTTAGCTGTGTTCTGAAGCATTCAGTTTCGATAAGGAAGGTTCTTGCTAACAACAGCAAGTGGCAGCTTCAGAAGATAGGTAACCACAGGATTTCCCTTAGGAGAACTAGACGACAAAGCACGGAAGGCAGATATGCTTCCTCGAAGCAGCGTCAAGGTAGGCGAAACCGTGGTAGTCGTCACGTTTTATAGCGAAGGATTCTTAACTAGCCATTCCAGCACCTCCAAAAATTATCCAGATTGTAATACACGAGTAGAGTATAAAGTCAAAGCACGTGCTAAAGCCTACGTTGTAATAAGAATTAACACAACCACGAAACAACAAAAAAAAGAAAAAGAAGTACTTACGGCGAATGCGGTCGGATTTACATTTACACACCAATTTAACTTGGAATTATTGAAACCACATTAATACTTTACGTGTAAACTTTTAACTTCACAAAGCACGCCAAAAACGCCTAATAGAGAGAAATCGCAAAATGTCCGCTCGTCGTCTCGATAATTTTTGTGAATTAAAAGAATCTACTAATGGAAAATCGTAGCGTACGCGGTAAATTCGATTTTCGTCGTAACGTGTTACTCACGAAAAACGTTATTAAGAAGGCTTGCGACATACGTTCTAGTTTGAAAAATTTGAACCGTAACAGTCGTTCGATTCCAACTTCTTTGGCGAAATTCACGCCGATGATTATTGCGTTAGATCATCTATCAAGCAGAACATACTGTTATGATTCTTATCTCTTTGTTTATTTTTGTTATTGCATTTAAAGGCGCAAGAATTAATAAACACTCAATATCAAGTTTCATTCTTTAACGGCAAAAAATTTATTTAACACGTACAGTTCTTCTTCACAACTTAACATGGCAAATAATAGCCTCGAACTGATCCCTAAATTTATGATGACGCTTTTATATATCTAATATAATATTCTAGAATACAATTGAATGTTCTCGAATAAAGTTCTTAAAACGCAGTGATTATTCTAATTTATTCTGGAAATTCTAATGGCGTAACAATACGTTTTGAGAATTTCAGCCGGTGTTTTTATTTTAATTTTACCATATGTAAAAACTTGCTACTTTTATTCTAGCCTGCCCCTATTTCTAAAACCTCGTTCTCTACCTTTAAACTATCTGCTGGTTTCGTTTTTCAATTTGCTTTTCTCACGGCTTTAGTTCTTTTCTCAACAGATAACTTCTTGGACAAAAAGCATGCGACAAGCTCGTGTTTTGGCTTTACTCAATACAAACAATTTTTTGAATTATCTTTTTTGGTTTGGTGATTTTCTCTGATTCAGCTTCATGTACTTCGACCCACCCCATTATCTTCTTTCCTTTTTTTAGGTTTCTCGTTCTTCATGATAGGTAAGGTTAGTTAAACCATCAACCTCATCGCCAAACACGGGACAATAATAATGGTATGAAACAAATGGAAAGACAAACACCAATTTTGGACCTACGTGCTCTTAAAGTTGACAAACCAACACAAACGTTTTCGGAGATTGGATCATGTCAAAATAGTTACCCGTAGTTGCAGAGATGGGCAAAAACAGTTTAAAACAGATGTATGCAGATAAGTGAACTACGACACTCTTCCAAAAATAAGAATCGAAAAGAGCAAGTAACGCAAAAATTATGCAACGAAGAATCACTCGACAGTTGTTTCGTCCGTATAGAACTCTTCAGGAGTGAAAGAACTCCAGTATAAGTTTACAATTGTACAAGATGCGGCTGTCGACTAAATACCCGTGCATATAATGTCACAAAATTGTGCTAATCTTGGCAACATTTGTTTTCTATAATCTCATGAAAAATTGTATTTCCACAGAACAGTGCCACTGCATAACAAAATCAAAAAATTATTATTTTATTTTACTAAATATTGTAAAGTACATTGCATTTTATTTTGGAAAAACTTCATTAAAATCCAATTTTGAAAACACCAATTTTATAAACTTTTCATAAATTTCTGCAAATATACTTGAATATTCTTTCTTGAATTCTTTAAACAAAAGTAAACTGTAATTGGTTGTAGATTGACTTAATACGTTGTCTACTTCTAAATTGTAATGTTCAAGATTAATAAGTGATTTGGTTAGGATATAAAAGTAAAGTCTACCGTTGTTTCTGAAAATTTGGTATGGTTTCCATCACTGACTGCACTCGCATTAATTTTCATGTCAAACCCACTTTTGACTATAAAAAGAACTAAAGTATTTCAAAGATATGCAATAATATGTACTCTTACATAAAGCTGTTATTAAGGTTCCATTTCCGGTCATATTCATCCCACCCATCATCAGTGTTTTCAAAATGGTAAAAACCTCTTGCTTTGAACATTGATTGAATCCGCTAAGATTTATAAATAACTGACTATCAGTTATGATAGCTCTAAAATTATAATTAAATAATCAGAAATAATTATGGTACAAAATACATTACTGAAGTTTGCTTATAACAGAAGAATTATGATTAAATATTTTCAGGTTTCTGTAGTTCTGCACGAATGGTATGGTTGCTGATGGTGGTATACTTCGCTGAGGTATCTCTAACGATTCTATTGTTGGAATATCAAATTTATGTGCTGCATAACATTAACTTTAAGATATTTGTAATTTCAAAATAAATAAACACGCACCATGTTTAAGACACTCGATTGCATTTTGAACAGCATCCTGTAGGCACTCATTGAGATAAGGATCTGAACGCTTACATATCCTAAATTGTTCTAAAAAATTGAAATTAATATTAGAAGATACTGTTAGAAGGCAGTTACCAATAAGATCTGTGTTCACTAAAACTGCAATCGAAGATAGCAACAACAATATGAATTTTATTAGTAGTTGACAGAGTAGGTTCTAAAATCAAATTACGATAACAACAAAAAGACATAAATCATTAAATTTAATAATTTTGAACACATAAATATAAATTTAAAGGCTCCCTCATTGAACTTGGTATAACCCCCCATATTTAGCTCAAATAGATCGATAAACACTACTTCGTGAGATGGATTCCGCGAGTAACCATACCCAGCGTTTCTCAAGATGGTTTAGCTTTTTTTATTTTGCAGATTAATGAGATGAGACAAATTGACGAACCAAGAATACTTCCTTTGCTGAAAACTGTCTTAAGGCCCTGATGAACCACCCGCTTGTGAAATAATTTGTAAAATTGTGACGCTTGCTTTCCAATTCGGTTAGTTTCTGTAAATAACAAAAGAGGACGGATCTCAGGCACCAGATTTGATGACAAAGTTTACTCTCCGTTTGTTGGTCGGGAAAACTACAGTGGAGGTTAAAAATTCCAGTGTTCTGATCGTCTAAAGGGAAGCAGTTTGGGGATATAAAGAAAATACAATAAAACTTAAATTTTTTTTATTTAACACAAAATAAGTTGGTATTACTTTCACAGAGAAACAGCATAGCAAAGCAAAACCATACAACCCAAAAGCAGTCAGCGGATTTGACAGTTACAGGGGTGAGGGTTTTGGTAATGTAAGCAGAGCGGCGGTTAATTTAGAGATGAGGGTGACGGTATATAAGCAGAACGGCGGTCTGTTAAGGGATGGGGTAGGTAGTGGGAGTGACCGAGTCGACATACAAAAATGCGCTATATCGACCCGGACAACTGTTTGAGTGGTGTACTTAAGGCGCGAAAATGCGTCACCCCAAATACAACACACGGAGTGGAGAAACAAAAAGTTAAGGAAACATAAAACCGTATCTCTACATCCTGGTGGTCGGAAAGGAATAACCAAAGCTGTATCTTTGAAATTAGAGAAGCGAACTTATTCAGTATCAGCCGTAGGATCAGGCGGGATAGGTATCCGGACCCGACGGTTTCTTTAACGAAAGAGCTCATGCTTATATAAGGCATAATTTAAGTGGGGTAACTAGCTCACGGAAAGGGACTGCGTGCGCACGATAGCTCAAGCGGGGCGCTATCTTTTGTTTTGGATTTACAATTAATAATAAACAAAATTAATAAACAATTAAAACATAACAAAATTGCCTTATTCTAAGAATTAATTACTCAAATCAATTTAGTGACGGTGCGATACTTGTAAATAAAAACGCATCGTTACAAAATTATGCTTTGACGGTAATAACATCGGCTGCTTAATAACTTTATTTACTTTAGCTTTCTTGATGTTTCCAGTTTTCTAATGCTATAACACAGACAAATAAAAGTAAACTTTTTTTGCTCAAAAAAAAGTCTTTGTTGAATCTCTAGTTTTTCGAGCATTCTCTATATGTCAACCCGACAATCTCAATTTGGAACTGCGTCATCTAACTAATACTCTTATTGCAAACAGTTATAGCAAACAAGTTGTCCAAAAAGTCATTAAACGTCACTCCCATTCTCGCCCACAAGGTTTGAGGAAGATTTCTTCTACCAGTTCAGAAACAATTCCAGCTTTTCTCCTTTTCAATCTCAAGGTTACTGATGAAATAGGCAAGCTTACTCAAAAAAATGGCATTAAACTAATTGCGATATGTCAAGGTCATTTAGATTATGAGGTCATGTAAAAGAACGAGAATCAGGACATTGTGCATGTGTGTAAAAGCATCACAAGATCTTAAGTCCAGGGTGTAAACATTCCGCAAGGTTAAATTAAAAGAAAAAAATTAATTTAATATTAATGAGTTGTGGGTTAGTTTTAGTGTTAAAACTAGAAACAGCGCAACGATTTTGAGAGAAAAGATTGCAGGATAGGAAAGAAGAAACCAATCAACGTAGAATAATTATAAAAATAATTAATTCAGAAGTAATTATTTAGAAAAGTACAGAATCCTAACCAATTAAAAAGAATTTAAACTAATAGATGGCGTTAAAATCAAGTTGTCGTTTACTCTTCTTATTTTTAAAATAACCGTTTTGAAAATAAAACTAATGCACAAATAAACGTTTTATGTACGGCAGCATAATTAGTGCTTGGAAAGAATCAAATGTTTTAAACATTCCTGTGGGTGCTACAATTTATTGTTTGTAAATATTGTTAAATTGGCAGTACCGGGAAACCACCAAAGGATTATCGAACGTTAACCTAGATTAAGGCCTGAAAGAAAGTCAACGAAAGAACAACAATTCGCACTTACCTCAAAATCAAATGATCAAGGTTAGTGACTATTGTAAATAATGTTTAGTATAGTTTATAAATAAGTTTGTAATTATTTGTCGCATGTAAACATTGTTTATTTATGTCAACGTGTACCAATTGCGCAACACGTGGTTAATGTAAAACAAAAGTCATGCGCATATGGCGAATAAAAATTTACCGACAATTGTTTTAAATTTAAAAGAATAATATTTAAATTAGTGTGTCAATAAATGATTTGTTGTTTACATCGTGTTTTAATTGACGAAGTAGTAGGAGTTGATGATTCCATCTCAAATAACAATGTTGAGATAAAAGAAAGTTATTTATATTAAAGATTACAAATAATTATTAGAAAATTTTAAATTTGAGTAAGACTTGATAAAATTTACTCTGAGAAAAAAAAGCGATTATTTTGCATAAAGCTAACTTCGAAGTTTGAAATAAAAGTAAAAAATCAAAGTCTTTAACTTTGCAATATTTTTTACATCTTGTAACAATATCTCACAAAACTTATGTTCCTCTAAGGATAAGTTTCCGACTTTTTTTTTTAAGGTGTATGTTTTATTCTTTATTCTATTAGTAAACGTATTTTGGAACATCTTTTTTTTTCAATAGGAGAGTACAAACCATTGACCATCTAAACAATTTCCATCGTGGTTTCAAACTTTCATTTTTGTAGATTCCCATCGTAATCACAGCCCTTCTCCTGTTTTGCACCAATCAGCGTCGAGGTTAACGACCCGTGACGCTTTTTCTTCTTAGATATATTCCTAATTACATTAGTATAGAATTGAGCTTGATTGACAAGTTGATTACCTGACTTTTTGTTGACTACTTTAAACTTTTTTTTTGTTTGTTTCAAGTTTTTCAATCTGATAAAGCCCCTTACGATAGGTGGAAAAACGTCGGCAACACGGTCTAATCTCAGAAGACGGTTTTGTTTTAAAAAATCGTTCTATTATACTAAGTATCATAGCTTGTCTTGTTGATTACGCGGTAGAGTTGTTTTTTTTCAAATTGTTCATGGTGTAGTGCATTTCATTACCTTTTACATTTTATTGATGGTAAATTACCGTTCGGGATTAAAATTTGTTTATTCCGCTACTTTGCAAGAAAATGTTTAATGGTAAACACCTACGTTTTTAAGTTTGTAATTGATAAGAAACCTAACTACAGGGCAATGGATCTTTTATTGTACGTTACCAGTGGTTGGTGACAAATTAAAAGTAAGCGATCTTGTAGCTTTTCTAATTTTTATAATTTTCTTTTCTAGATGAAGTGGGCCTGTAACTCACTTTTTGCTCTCACAGTAACATTGAGTCAAATAAAGTTTTTTGCGTTTTGAACTTGTAAGGAAACTAAAACCAAATTTTCATTAGATTTCTTTTCGGGAAAAAACATTTGAACATTAAGGAAAGTAAGGTATAGTTGCCAGTTAAGGGCATCTTTGAGCCCGAGCAATGGAGTTTGAACTTTCCACTTCAAAAGTTGTTTTTTATTAATTTTAATTTGTTTTAGCTTTTTAATTTGTATTTGCCTTTTAGTCAAAAAGTTAAAGCCGGATTTTGCTCGTGATCGGAGGCAAGGACAAATAATGCGGTAATACATTGTAGTACTAGCACATTTTTGCACAAGAGACCATATTAGTTGTAGTTCAGTAGAGTTATAGAGGGTGAAACTAATGAACATTTTTGTATATTCGTGATTGAGGGCATGCTTAAAAATTAGCGGAATGACAGTTCGCAATACACTCAATTAAATTTCGAAAAGACTTCTGTCTAAAACAAGATCAAAGAGTAAATTTCAAGGTTAAAATTACAAAACTGGTGGTGAAGTTCGAAATTGAGAGCATAGACGCCGAGTCTTGGTTTTGGTCCTTAAAGTGATGGGCGACTCTGAAATTGCATTTTGACTAATAATGTGATCTGTGAATAAATTATGTATGTTATATTTATTTTCAAAAATATTATTTTATTGTAAAATAAATTATTTAAGAAATTTAAGAAACTTATTAAAATTTTCTTATATCAAGTACCAGCCAAAGGGACTGTTGGATTTAAAAAGAATTAAAAATAACAAATTAAAAACTTAATTTTTTTTTATCCTTTTGGTCTAAAAATAAAGTTGCACACATCACTAAACACAAATTAATGTTGCTTAATTTCTATGAGTGTCAAGAATTTTCGATTAATGATAATTAGAATGATTTTATCTAGTTTTGAGGCTCAAAGTCACGACTTGGTTGGACGCCCTTTGGATTATAATTTTTTGGGCGTAAACAAATAACTGGTATAAATGGCGTCCATGCATTTGATGACAAACTTCACCTCAAATTATTGTATTTTTAACCTTAATCTTGCCTTAGACAAACGCCCTTTGAATTGAGTGTGTTGCAAATTCGGAAAATTTTTAAGCATGCTCTTGATCACGAAAATAAGAAAATATTTAACCTACTTTCACTTTTGATATCTACCCACAGTTGTCTATGCAGAAATGTGATGCTCGTTGGTAAAATCCGTCTCTACTGCTTCTATTTGGTTACTACAAGAATTTAATTAGTCCATAGTTTTCAAACAAAGTGTTTATGTCAAAAATTGTATTACTTTCTTTTTTTTTTCAAGAATGGACATTAAAAAAGCTGCAAATAAGCTTTAATATTACTGGAGAAGTCAAAGAAGCGTAATACTCCTGGTATATTTCTTTGACTTGAAGTCAACATTGTTTATTGAACATAACATGATATTTTATAATTCCCAAAACTCAAACCCTTCTTAAAGTGAAGAAATTTTTTTTGATGAAGATAATTACGATAAGAAAACAAGTCCTTGTCTATCCTAGGCATAGTGTAATATGATGATAAAGATTGTTCAAAGCAGAAAAAATGTAGTCATTGTAAATTTTCCAGATTTAAAAAAAATAATACCTGTGCCCGGTAAATTTATGGTTACAGCCAAAAAGGCCATTTTAAATGTTTAAAAAAATACCTGACAATAAAATCCTTGCTTAGAAGTGTCCTTCTACGATTTTTTATGCAGTATCAAAATGGTAAATGTTTAGGACTTTCTGTTGTGAAAGGAACACATTTGCGGCGATTACATGTAAAGTTGCCAAATTCTAAGATTTATACTAAACATTCATTTAGATAGAGTTTTGCTACGTTGTTAGCCAACACTATAGTCGACGTTTTTGGACTCAAGAGACATAGGGGCTGAAAATCTGATACCATTGCAGAAAGTTATGTCTACATGTCTTTTATTTTGAAGCAGAATTACTGTTTAAAATAATTATTACTTACAGATAGTATCGAATCTATTAAGTGGATTTCTTATTGTTTAACTTATTTTATTATTAGTCCATTGCTCACCTTTTTTAATTTAAAAACACACGTACCCACCAAATCATTCGTAATGCATAAACTCACTCAATTAATTTGATGATTTAAAAAAAAACTTTCAAGGATATGTTACTAGTATATAAAATTGCACATTATTGTTCGAATTGTGATCAATGTCATTACATAAATACAGGATTTTATCATTTTTTATGGGAAAAAAAAAACATGATCCATTCAGAAACAGTGAATTCTAGTTGTATAACAACATTTAACACAAATTCATACAAAATCCTGTAATCAACAAAGATTAAATTTATAAACCGTATAAACAATTTAAAATTGCGTATTTAAAAAATAAACGAAAAACAAAACGGTGACATTAAGTATAATACAACTGAGCATACGACGGGAATTTGTACAGTTTAAATGTGTCATATTTAATAATGGTATATTGAAAACCAAGTGTCACAACAACACTTTTTGTCGCACGAAGACAAAGTTTGCAGATTGACCGAAGGGAGGTCTGCAATTGTCGGAGTGCGACAAAAGTAGTTGTGACACGAGTTTTTCATACTATTTTTCTATTTCGCAAAAATTTATTTCAAGAAATAAATGTTAGTATCTGATGTAGTATTTTTTTTTTGGTTTAAAGCTATGTTGGTAGAGTAGGTGATATCCTAATAAAGTTAGCAACAAATGCTGTTGAAAGTTTGCTATCTTCAAAATAATGTGTTGAGATTTTTAATCGCCGCCGTTTAATTCACGAGTTAGTTACAAAACTTTTCCGTTGACCGTACTTTGTAGTTTTAATAAAATTATATACTCTAATAATTCTAGAGAAGAAATGCTATTGTGAACGCACCACAACCACAAATTTATAACCTAACTTCATCGTTTCTACTTTTTTGTAAGAGCATCGTCTTTTATTGCCAATACTATTTTAATATAAGCTCATCAAGTAGATGGAGAATTAAATTACTCAATTTCGATTTTTTGTCAAAATAAAATGGTTTTCATCACAGTAAAACAAGAAGACTAAATTTTTTTGTGGGAACGGATTGGTGCTTAATCAATATAATGGTCCACCTACAAAGGCAACACCAAAAGCGTTTGACAATGTTTGATATATCATGGATGTAACTTAAGCACATCTCGAACAAGTTGAACTTTATATAATGACTTGTCGCATCATACCGAAGAAAGATATTTATACCCTTACTGTGTGCAAGCAGTTTACCAACTTATTGAGACAATTATCCTGCACATATTTAATACTGTCAATCGCTTTGCAACACTTTTATCAGAGACATATTTGCTTAAGACTCCTTATCGATGAAGTTTGGTTTTACATTTACCGTTCTATAATTTCACAAACACGTGCATGTAGAGTTTACAAAAAACATTTGGTAAATGGCTCTGCTTCACCTCCAAAAGATCATTTCAGAAGTCGGAATGTTTACTTTTTATAGTTTTGATTTTTTCTTACAGCCTTACCTAAAGAATCTAACTTTTAACAATGAGTAAATAATATTGAAGAACTGCGTGAGAGAATAGTTTTAAAATAGATGACCTGAACACCCTTAACATGTTATTAAATGTTATCATTGGAATGTTGCATACAGTACAAAAATGTCCTAAAAATCCCTGTGAACAAATTCAAGATTTATTACAATTGTAGATTAATGTCGATTTGTTATTATTAAAATTTGCTTTGCTACAAATTACGACAAATTTTTATTTATACTTCATGTTAGAGTTCATTGAAAATAAAACGTCAATATGTATATATAGTTGCCTATACTAAAATCAATTTTGTTTACTTTAATGTAAGTCATAAATGCGCGGTCGATGGAAGAATATTGTTTGTCAAGTTTTGTTTCATTATTTAAAATTAAATTTTCTTTTAAATATTAAAGTCTACTTAATAAGAACTAACTAAACAAAACCTCACTTAATTTTCTTACGTCAAAATTAAAACTGTAAATTATTTGGTTATACACTAAAATTTATAAAATCCTAAAAACAGTACCGAAAGAGCTTCTATTTCCATATCGTGTACAATACGGAAACAAAGCTATAGAAATTGCAAAATAGAAAAATAAATTTGTATCTAAAATTTATGTGTATAGATATACAAACGTCTACACTTCCTGAACTTCAATACTGTTTTTCTTTAACTGTATTTTCGGTAGAATATTCTAAGATGCTTCAAGTACTTATAGGCCATATTTAACACTCTGTTACGTTAAAAAGAAGAGAGAGAAAAAGACACGCAACAAATGAAGTACAACGCACTTGTAAATTTTAGTTTAGATAAGCAGGTGGAAAAACAAAAAAAAATTAATAATAATAATAAAGTTAATACCATCCGCCTCCCCCGCTAACATAGATATACCACAGCTAGGGTGATCGTCGGTAAGCGTCGCGGGTCAGAGAAAAAAACAGTTAGTGGTGGTGCGGCGTCTACTTAACTTATATTCTTTTTTTTTATGTTTAATACGAACCCCGAAGGGAATCGCATTTGGGCGCCACTGTCGAATTAACGGTAGTCGTAAGGAGAGCACGACAGAAACTCTACCCCGTGTGCAATCTCTAAAGTAAACATTAAACAGCTACGTGACCAAAGACAGAATATTTATTTTACACACAAAACAATAACAGCAAAGATTATAAAATTAATAACGTAAGCGCTCCGCGTTAGGCGTGTAACTTATTGCAAGTACAAGTAAAATTTGCGACTAAATTCAAGTTAGGTTATTTTTCTTTTGATTAATCAAAACGTGCACAAATACCTGGTTATATTAATAGCTCGTGTAGCGTCGCTGACGAGAGGTTCCCGACAGGTAGGCGAACGGGTGTATTTTGAACCGGCCCGCTTCACAACGGCGGGTGCGATAAGACGCGGCACGTTGCTCTCCACCAGACGTGAATGTTACAGCATCACCAGGATTATTTATGAGACGTTGTACGTAGACATAGAGACGGAGAGTAAGACGAAAGGGTAGTCCGGAGGCCCCCAAAGTCGTCTACAAAGAAGAAGAAGAACGAACATGTGTTACGATAAGCTCCTACTCGTGGTGAAGAAAAACTTACGGTGACCGAACGTGAATATCGGACAAAAATATCCGTCTGAAGTGCTTCCCCGAGGTCTGTTATACCATCAACGGCTAGAAGAAAATGTCGGTTAGCACCGATGGTAATGAAATTTCAGGAATAATTACCCCATGATGACAGCCATAACAGCAAATATCAGGCCAGTTCGACCACCAACAGTTACCGGAAGAAAGTGATCTGAAATCGGCTGCGCGCTAACACACACGCAATAGAGGGAGCAATGAGTGGGGCGCCGTCTATCGTAAGTCGACACAACGAAAAGCCCGCGTAAACGGAGCATGCAAAATATTACCGTCACAAATTTCCCCCCTAGCAAGAGGTGAAGCTCGGTAACCAGCGAGAGAACCAGAGTAGTAGCAAAACACAAAGGAAAAAAAGACACAAGTAGGGTTTGACGAGAACTAACCAAAGGTTCAAAGACGATCCAATCGAGCAGAGACAAATGCCCAAATAGTCACTTTCGTGAAAGGATGTTTCCCAGAAAACAGAAATAGCGAGAATCCAAAAGGTTTCTCAGAGAGAAAAAAGAACATCCAGAGGTGAAGTATCAGTAGCGAAGTCGCCAAAAGCGGATTGCGTAACGCAGAAAAACTACTGAACCTACAAGCATCGCTCACACAATAAGGTAAGTCGAGAGAAGGTACGTCTATACGTCAAACCACAAAACACAAGAAGAAATAGAAAAGCTGAAAACCCAAATTGTAGAAACCCAACCCCCAAACTTATGGTCTAGAATCCCCAGCCATTGTGGTTTCGACCTAAAAGAAACAAAACCAACCCCACAACGGATCGCTAGCTCTATAGCGGTAGCCACTAAAAACCCTAAGAAAACCCCCACCCTTAGTACTAGAAGAAAAGAAAGGAAGGATCCCAAAATTTTCCCCAAAACATCCAAAATAAAGTACTGGAACAAGTCAACAGTATGAAGTTCCACAGAGGCTACGACCGAAGTATCCACTGGCGGAGGTTAAGGGCAACCGGTTTACCCCTGGCCCAGCTCCTTCACTCCACCGTTCCGACCCCGAAGAGTTTATGTCTGGCAGTGAGCAGGTTTACCAGAAACCAAAAGCTCCGCCACCCCTCACACAGTACCCCCAGTCCCCAGCCAAAGTAGTACCCCGTAGCAAGAAGGAAAGAAGAGAAAGTTGTTAGAAAAACAGACGAGGAAAGAAAATACAAGTCAAAATCGGTAGAACAAATCCACCCTCCACCTCGTTGGAGAAATGGAAATTCAAAAGAACTAAAAGAAACCCACTCTTCTGTGTGGAAAAGCATCACCACAGAAAGCAGTGGAGGAATAATTCTAGACAATAACCAACACAAAAGTAAACTAAGTACTCCAAAATAGGAGAAAAGAAAATAAATAAAGTAAAATTCGTTTACTACCTCTTGTTCGCAACATCACCCCGAAATAATCCCAACAGTTCGAGAGGGCACGCTGCACCTCACGAGATTGGAGCATTGTGTTACTCCCACAAGAACCCCAAAAGAATTTTCGAATGCGAAACGCTGCACAATGAACAAAACGATAGCCAGGTCTAGATGTACATTGACCGAGATAGTGTCCGTCCCAACGTGCCCAACCAACCACCCTAAGACAGAGATCTCGATCTATCTGACGCGAATACACTGAGCTACTAAAGTCGTCTTTAGAGACGGAAAAAGAATCCACCTACAATACCTTCCCCAAAAGAAAAACCCCAAGTAAAAATAATAAGTACGGCGCACTCCAATCGAGGAGCTAAAACTTGCACCAGCAACAATAAAATAAAAGAATATGGAGATCCTTTCTAAATTTGAAGTATTGGTCACCGGTCGACATAAGTCGTAAGCCTCGAGCGAGGAGAAACTGACCAATAACTTCGCTCAGTGAAGTCAGACATAAGCAACAAAATAATAATCATACCTATAGGGAGATAAAAAAAACTTGCTAGCTAGAGTCAAAGCCAAACAGATAGGGAGTCAAATCAGAGAATAGTCAATTCCAGTAATATGCTCAATTCGAGAGGAAAGTCAAATCCGGATACAGTCATAGTTGAGTAAAGTCAAATCCAAGGAGAAAAATTACGAGTAATCATAGTTAAGAGAAAACAAACCATCGTCTTGGTCATGATCAGTCCGTCCCAATTATCGTCTTTTGCGTCTCTTCTTACGCATCGGGAAGCAGAGGGATATATTGGTACTGTTAGGATGTTCGTCAGTGAGCGGGTCCTTTGCATCCGAATCGGTATGCGCATGCTTCAGATCTTTTATATGCCATGTCCCAAGATTATTGCCTAAAGCATCCTCTAATTCGTAAGTCCAGGGAGAAACAACAGTTCTTACACGATAAGGACCACTAAATTTCGGTGCTAGTTTCGCGTTGAACGCGTTAAGGGCAGAAGACAAGAAGAAATTCCGTTTCCAAACCTGATCTCCGACTTGATACTTAACGAAACGCCTCCGCAGATTATAGCGATTTCGGTGTAAGTCATAAGCTTTAGCTAACCGTTTAAGAATGTGTTGACGAATTTCTTCGTACTTAGCAGGAGGGTCCCCTACATCGTTTGGAGTCACGTCAGGAATATTAGGAGTAGTTAGTGAACGGAAGGAACGCCCATTTATAACATGTTCTCTACCGAAAAGTGCAAAGTACGGGGTGCATTCAATCACCTCATGTTTGGCGGTTCGCAACGCACATCCGATCTTAGCGAGGTTAACGTCCCAATGCCGGTGATTAGTCTTAGTGTAAGCGGCGAGTGTAGTTTTCAATACTCGATTTATCCGCTCGGCAGGATTCGCTCTAGGGTGGTAGCGCGCCGTAAATAGAATTTTCACACCGTACTCGTCACATAGTTTCGTGAAGTTCTTACTACGAAATTGGACGCCGTTGTCCGTGATCAGATATTGTGGTGCACCATACTGAAGAAAAATCTGTTCCTCCATAACGGTGGTCACAGCAGACGCGGTGGCTGTCCGCAAAGGAAAGAAAAGCGAGAACTTAGAAAAACAGTCAGCCACTACGAGAATATACGAGTGTCCCTTAGTCGAGCGTGGTAAAGGACCCACCAAGTCGCAACAGAGAATTTGCCAGACCCTAGTAGGTTTTGCTCTCGGGGTGAAAAACTAGGAGAACTAGCTTGGATGACTTTATGTTTCGAGCAAATGGCGCAACGACGAATGAAATTTCCCACATCCGCACGCAGTTTCGGCCAGTAATACCTCTGCAAAATACGGGCGGTGGTTTTATAGACTCCCCATGACCTGCCACAGGAGGATCATGGTGGTCGCGAATAATTTTCTTACGCTGTTCAGATGGGACTACGAGTTTCCATTCCGGCCGTTTGCCAATTATAGATTTCACCCTTCGATACAAGACATCGTCCACCACGGACCAGGAAGACAAACGTTTTAGACGAAGATAAAGTAAGTCGGGAGACCATACCATTGTACCAAGGATCAGTCGTAGGTAAGATAATATCTAAAGTAGGTTTGTCGTTAGTATTAACAGTCGCATTTAGTAAGGGTACAGAACGAGATAACGCGTCAGGAACCACGTGGTCTTTACCTTTCCGGTGCACTATAGTGAAATCGTATTGTTGCAACCTTAATGCCCACCGAGCCAGACGTCCAGACGGATTCTGCAACTTACTCAGCCAAATTAGGGAATGGTGGTCGGTAATTGCCGTAAAATGTGAACCTTCCACGTAAGGTCGGAGCTTTTCTATGGACCATAATAGAGCGAGGAGCTCCTTCTCGGTCGTGGAGTACTTGCGTTCCGCCTTAGTTAAGGAACGGCTAAGATAACATATTACCTTTTCTCCATCTTCCATGGTCTGACTGAGAACTGCCCCTAATCCAAAGTCAGAAGCGTCGGACTGGATAGTGAAGGGTAGCGAGAAATTCGGGCAGGTAAGAATAGGTGCAGAGACCAAACGATCCTTCAACGCGAGAAAGAACTTTGACATTCCGTCGACCATACAAAGCCAATGTTTTCTTCGTTAACCGAAACAAAGGAGCAGCTAGAATAGAGAAGTTGGGAATAAAACGTCGATACCAACTAACCATCCCAATGAAACGACGTATGTCGGTGACCGATGCTGGTGTAGGAATAGCCAAGATGGCGGACACCTTGTCCGGGTTTACTAATAGGCCGTCTCGGTTCACCACATAACCCAGATAACGTAACTCGGGCAGACAAAATTTGCACTTATCCGCACGTATGGTTAAACCAGAGGCCATGAGACGTTCAAAAATTTTGGCTAACACTTCTAGGTGGCGTTCGAAAGTGGGAGTAGCAATGATGATATCATCTAAGTACGCAAAACAGAAAGGCTCTAAGTCAGCTCCCAAAACTCGGTCAATCAACCGTTGAAAAGTCGCCGGAGAATTGTGCAAACCGAAAGGCATTCTAGTGAATTGGAAGAGACCTCGATTCGGCACCGTAAAAGCAGTTATCGCTTTAGAGTCCTCAGAGAGGGTATTTGCCAGTAGGCCGAGCGTATGTCCAGAGAGGAAAGATAACGAGCATCTCTCAGGCGGTCTAAAATTGAAGAAATGTAAGGTAATGGGTAGCTATCTTTCAGGGTGACCTCGTTGACCTTTCTATAGTCCACGCAGAAACGGTAGCTGTCGTCCTTCTTCTTAACCAGCACGATCGGTGAGCTCCAAGGGCTTTTCGATGGTTCAACCACCCTAACTCCAGCATGGTGTCCAATTCGCGATTAGCAATGGTTTGAAGAGCAGGCGATAACGGGTAATAACGCTGTTTTATTGGTTCTGACGTAGATCGTATAGAGTGTTCCACGAGTGAAGTACAGCCTAGAGTAGCAGGTATCGTATCAACAGTATTAGTAAGAAAATCTTGCAAAACACGTGCTTGTTCAAAGGTAAGCTCTGGATGAGCAACGATATGTTGTAGTGACGAAATGTTAACATTCTCTTCCCCGAAAACCCAATTTCCATCCCTGAAGTTTGGTACAAAATTCATGGAGACCCAAAAATCAAAACCCAGAATCAGTTGATGAGCAATCTCCGGGATTACAAGAACTTCAAAAATCTTTGTTCGATTTTCGACTGAAATGGGAACGGTAACGGATCCGAGTACGAGACATTTCGCCCCATTGGCGACTGAGCACGAAGTTGGCCCTTTAGAAGAGAGAAGAACCCCATTTGACTAAGGATTTTCCAACCTGCACCTCCCAAAATGGTTCGCGTTGCACCTGAGTCCAACAGACCATGAAAGAGTGCCCAAAAATGTTAACCTTCAGATAAGGGAGTTCGTCGTTCCTAGTACTCGCCAAAACATAGTTCAATAGTGCACGTTGCTGATCATCCACGCCGCAAAAGGAGTATCCGAGATAAGCGTGAGTGTGGGATCTGCGACTCGGTCCACAGACTCCCTAACTAGTTTTCCGAACGTTTACATTTCGGACAGTTGCGCAAGGTCACGCCATGTTGTCCGCACCCATAGCAATGAACTACCTGAGGGCTAGAACAATGAGGAGATAAATGACCTGGCTTCTTACAGTTCCAGCAGATCACGTTCGGAGTGGGTTTGGCAAGAACGAGATACGGTAGCACAGCCAGCACTCGAAGTACGAACATTACCAGAAAACTTAGAGGAATGTGCCTCAGAAGTAAACGAGTCCGAGACGTAAGCTAGTGAAGGCTCTAACAGCTTAGTGGTTTTCTTCGATGGAGGAGGTTTGTAGTTGTCAATGGACCACTTGCTCCGTTCTAACTGTCTACCCATGGTGACCAGGTGAGCGATAGTGTCTACTGTTGTCAACCCCAAAGCGGCTTGATAGAAAGGAGTCAGGTTACGCCGAATGATAGGTAATTGTTTGTTTTCAGGCAAAGGCTCATTTAATTTCAAGAAAAGACTCTGCATAACCGACACATACACTCCGATGGTTTCGTCTGCACCCATGGTACGAGCTTTAATTTCGGTCAACAATCGTTCATCGTAGTCCACCGGCAAAAATTCTGATTTTAGAAGAGTAACTACATCTCCCCATGAGCGTAAAGAATCCCGATTCACCCTATAGAGAAGTAACGCCTTTCCGGTCAATAATTCCGGAGCAGCAGCAAAAAGTTGACGAGTAGTAACCCCTCGAGCGCCGCATAATTCCTCCACCCTAATCAAAAGTCTGTAAGCGACATTGAGCTGTCTCCCGAGAAAGTGACATTCCACTTCGCGATAGGGAAGGGCTTCCAAGTAGTTATCTGAGAAGTAATTGGTGAAGCAAGGTCCTGATCTGGGTCCGAATCAGATGAAGAAAGCAAAGTGTCATCCGGCCCCGGACGCCCTAGTAGATTTAGGACTAGAGGTGGTTAACGTGGGTTGAAAAGAGACTGGCTTCGTCTTTTTAAGTTTAGAATTAAGGTCTTGTTTCAGGTTGGTCAACGTCAGGGTAAGTTGTCGTTGTTTCAGGGTTTCGTCCTCCGAGGTAGAAGTCATCATCAGACAACGTCGTTCGATATGAACATAAAGAGAAACAACGCGTTTAAAGACACGAGGAGAACTATCGCCGTCCAAACTGGTCAAAGCCTTTTGAAGTTCTTTGATCGCCGCGTTCACTGCAGCTTCATCGTCCGAAAACAAAGTGGTGACTTTAGAAAAAGGTAGCGTTTGGTTGTGCTCCAGTTGTAACGCACTTCGTACTGATTTGCGTAAGCACTCAACGTTTCCTTCAGGAACGAAACCGCGTGAACTCAGTTCAAAAATTAACTCGGTTTTGAGCAACGAATTTACATGAAGTTTCCACATTTTGTCTGATAAAAAGTGGGTAACAAGACCCCAAAACGCGTCAACAAACAACGAGCGCAAAGGAAAAAAAATTTAACTGATAACACCGACGCAAACCGTCTGAAAACCTAATCGTACACGATGCCACAAGCTTAAACCAATCCCACTTACCTGGTAAAGTGACAATAAAATTTTAAATTCTCAATCCACAGCAAAAAATAATAAATAGTAAAAAAACCCGATAAATATTGATGACGCTACACGAAGATAAGCAAGTAGTAAGATAAGACACAATATATAGATAAAGTTAACTTCGTTAAGCGTGATCAATGTTGTTAATTTCCTAACTCGAAAAACAAATTGCCGCAGTCGCACTTATAAGTTTAAATTACAAAGAACTATTATGTAATTTCTAAAAACGTCTGAGTTCAGTTCTAAGATAAATATTAAATAAGCTAAAAGCAATAAAGTAATTACTCAACCACCTTTAGAAATTAACATATAACAGCGATACAAATTACTTCGAAACAAATTCGATTTATAAATCGTAAACGCATTTATTTCAAGGAAAAATTTCGATTTCAATTGAAAATTTATCGTGAAAGCGCACTATGTATATTTAAAGGAATAATTCGGTTTCGATTGTAAATTTCTAGGTCACGTACGTTCGAACATTCAAATAATTTGCGTAGCAAGGCCGTCCACGTTGGGCGTCAAAATGTTTTGTTACGTTAAAAAAGAGAGAGAAAGACACGCAACAAATGTAGTACAACGCACTTGTAAATTTTAGTTTAGATAAGCAGGTGTGGAAACAAAAAAATAATAATAATAATAAAGTTAATACCATCCGCCTCCCCGCTAACATAGATATACCACGGCTAGGGTGATCGTCGGTACAGCGTCGCGGGTCAGAGAAAAAGACAGTTAGTGGTGGTGCGGCGTCTACTTTTTTTTTTATGTTTAATACGAACCCCGAGGGAATCGCATTTGGGCGCCACTGTCGAATTAACGGTAGTCGTAAGGAGAGCACGACAGAAACTCTACTCCGTGTGCAATCTCTAAAGTAAACATTAAACAGCTACGTGACCAAAGACAGAATATTTATTTTACACACAAAACAATAACAGCAAAGATTATAAAATTAATAACGTAGCGCTCCGCGTTAGGCGTGTAACTTATTTCGAGTACAAGTAAAATTTGCGACTAAATTCAAGTTAGGTTATTTTCTTTTGATTAATCAAAACGTGCACAAATACCTGGTTATATTAATAGCTCGTGTAGCGTCGCTGACGAGAGGTTCCCGACAGGCAGGCGAACGGGTGTATTTTGAACCGGCCCGCTTCACAACGGCGGGTGCGATAAGACGCGGCTCGTTGCTCTCCACCAGACGTGAATGTTACAGCATCACCAGGATTATTTATGAGACGTTGTACGTAGACATAGAGACGGAGAGTAAGACGAAAGGGTAGTCCGGAGGCCCCAAAGTCGTCTACAAAGAAGAAAAGAACGAACATGTGTTACGATAAGCTCCTACTCGTGGTGAAGAAAACTTACGGTGACCGAACGTGAATATCGGACAAAAATATCCGTCTGAAGTGCTTCCCCGAGGTCTGTTATACCATCAACGGCTAGAAGAAAATGTCGGTTAGCACCGATGGTAATGAAATTTCAGGAATAATTACCCCATGATGACAGCCATAACAGCAAATATCAGGCCAGTTCGACCACCAACAGTTACCGGAAGAAAGTGATCTGAAATCGGCTGCGCGCTAACACACACACGCAATAGAGGGAGCAATGAGTGGGGCGCCGTCTATCGTAAGTCGACACAACGAAAAGCCCGCGTAAACGGAGCATGCAAAATATTACCGTCACAACTCGTAATAAGCTTTTAAATATAACTCATTAAAACAACGTTGGAAAACGTATTTAATAAGTCTTCAGGGGTTATCTTGTTAATGTAACACTTGGCTCAGTTCAAAAAATTTATTTATGCGTACAAAGTGAATCAGTAACTTGCTTATACTCCATGGTCAACAAAAAAGATTTGGTTCCTGAGAATCACCAACTTGTTTCTCAAACATGGTAAAAAATGTACAATCATCAATTTCACAAAACACAATCACATTACAAACTTTTAATTAATATTATTACATGTGAATACTTCAGTGGGTAAAGGGTTGTTGGCATGTTTAGGGTTTTAGTGATTTTCCAAACCTTGAAGTAAATGCTTTGCCAAGACGAACCAGTTCACACAATTGTACAAAATTTCGTCAAGACAAATTGGTAATGGGTTTGATACTGATCTTCTGGGGCACCATACATAACACAATTGCATTACACATCACAATATTTAAAATGTACCATAATTAAATAAGTAAATACTATAGAAGATTTGTTTGAAAATAACGTCACCGATGATTAAGTATTATATTTGCCAAACAATAGAAATATCTATTAACAGACACTTTGTCAACAAATGTGTGAAGCAGTTAGCACAACATCGGCTGCTTTAATTATTAGTGTTGGCTTGAAACAAACAGTCTCCAGTTGCCTACTGTAAATTCGCAAAAATTTCCAAAAGAAACGAAATTACTCGACCAGTGGTTGTGTCTTTTAGAACTCTTCAGGTGCGAGAAAACCCTAGTTCTTAATTGCAAATGTGCAGCTCTGAAGAGATGTGTGTGCAAAAATACAATTGCTGTTAGTAGATTACTAATTGGACTTGCATTAGTAGCAGTTTCAACTCACGAAGGAGTAAGCGCCACCTTAAAGTTTGTACAACGGAATAAGTCTCACTATTAAGCAATTTATAACTATAATGTATACATTGAGTGAGGTTATACTATAAACCTGTGAAGCAAGAAAAAATATTTGAGAGTATGTGTGAAAAATATGTTTTGCTATACTTTTATTAAATGCCAACAAAATTAGTAAGAAAAAATAAAAACATTATCATAAAATACGATTTAAAGACTGGGTAACAAGCTTCGACAAAACAGGAGCCAATTGAAAGCACTAACAATAATTTAAAGAAAAAACCCGTCAATTTTATTTCTGAAATATACATATTGCAGGATATTTTCAAGCGGCCACTTAGTGTCAACGGATGTCACATAAAACTTTTAAATACCAACTAACATTTTTTTGTGCAAAATCGGAAATCGACAAAGATGCTTTTTAAAACCCCAAATGTTGACTAGTTTCTTTGGCCGTTTAGACTAGAACAACGCACAAAACCATATTAGAGAGCCCTGATCATATGATTTTCAAGTCAACATTGTTATTTAAAAATAAAAGATATTGCAGTAAATACTTAATACTGCAATTGAAAAATGAAAAAGATGTCCCATCAAAAATGAAATGGCTAATCTGAGTTTTTTTTAAATTATTGACATGGTTGCAATTAGCTCTGTTTCGTGGGCAACAAATACGTCACATGTTAACCATGCATATTTGTCATGTATTTTAGTTAACATGGCATGCTAGAAAGAAAAACACTAAAACATATCACGATGAGTAAAGGGAAGTACAAATATGTGTTACAATTTTGTGCCACCTAAAATTGTCATGTATTTTAGGTTAACAGTGGCATGCTAGAAAGAAAACAGGAAAACATATCACGATGAGTGGAAGTGGGATGTTTACAAGATATGTGTAATGAATTTTAGGTTAACCGTAACATATGCGTTCATGTATTTTAAGAAACAGTAACATTCTAGAAAAACACCTTGAGTAACACACCAAAATTATCACGTGACAAGTGAAAGTGGAAATCTACAAAACATGTATCATGATTTTAGGTTATCAGATACGGTTTAATGTATAAATATGCAACTATAGTTAAGTATTGTTTTGTACTAAAATATATTTGTTTATTGGTATGGTTATAAGAACATAATGATTTTTGTGCATAATTGATTTTGGTAGATAATAAAATTGTACTAGACAGCGCATGAAACTATATGTATAAAAATTTCCTCGTTAATACCTGAAGAAGATTCATATAAACAATAAATGAATAACAACGCGTTAAAATAGTGATTCTTCAAAATGGTCTTGACTACTCGTTGGCAACAACGTCATTGGTTTCATAATTAGTACATAATTCTAAAATAATCAACACACAGATACGAAAAATATATAGTAGTGCTAGAAGTCCTGGCCGGCAACTCTTGGTCGAAAGTAGTCGTGTTTATTGAGGATTGTTCGAAATGAAGGCTTCTACACTGCACAAAGAATTTATAAACGCCACTAGGGATTGTGGATAAGAGATATTCTAAAGCCACGTTAGGAATTCGTAGACACAGAAACAAACTGTACGTTAAGGAAATATGTATATTATTATAGCAACTATAGTTCAATCAACACACATAGAAACACATACACAAATAATAAATAATATCATTTTGAATTAATAAAAATATAGTTATAAAATAATAATAATTCACGAGATAGAGAGGTTGGCAATAATGGACACTTTAGCTAACAAACGCCCCAAATAGGTTAGCGTATTATACAACTGACAATAGCAAATATTTTTCATGCAAGCGATTTATTTAGTTTATGGCAAATATTGTTCAAAATGTTTCAAAAAGCGCACAAAAATTAATCAGGTACTTTCTAGTTCACAAAATTATCTATACAGCGCCAAAAAGGTAACCTTACGGCCGTGGTACGTATACATAGAACGTAAAAATTTTATGGAATGACATGCATAAAAGTTGTATAAATAGGAAGTCTTTGGTGTTCGACAGTTAATCGGCAGATGTAACAGCCTGTATCCAAATCTAATATTTTATTTCCAATGAAGAAAATAAAAACTGTAATGACCTTTTGGGATAACAGTTACTTGGCTGTTTCTATAAAAACCAAGAAATAGGTTTACTTTGGGTAAATCTTGACCAAAAGGCGGTGTTCATGGTAGATTGTGTTCTAACGCGTAAGATAATACACCTTACTTTGATATTTTATAATTTTTCGGATTATCTTTGCCAGCATAACCAGAATTAAAGACCATTGATTAATTAAAACGGTTAGTAATGTTCCAATGACAGCAAAAAAGCCAAAGAAGGAAAACTTACAAAAAAATTGCCTGCAATTACAAGGAACCCTGTAGAAAATATTTTATTAAACAAAGAAAGTAAAAGGCATTACACTAGAACAGTAGTTGAAGACTTATTCCTTAATTTGATACCTGAGATGATTTTTACCAATACGATATTACAAAGCACTGTCTAATTACTCACTTTTAGACAACGCTTTCTATGCACAAGAACAGGAGCAACAGGAAATGTAGTATAACTTTTGCGAGCAAATGCAGACAAAACATCAGAATTATAATTTCAAACAACCAAAATCCTAGAAGATTTCCCAATATAGAAATTGGGAGAAATTTTGTCTATAAATCAATTATTTCAAGATAATACCGTCACAAATCATTTCCAGTTAATATAAAGTTTGCTAAGATTTGATAGGATGAAACGCGTGCTGTGGACTATATAATGCCAATAGCATTACGTATCGGTATAATGGTAATGTTGTTTTGTATATTTTGTTGTACTATTTGTTGGATATTTGGAGATCTTCTATCCTGAGGTAAAGTTAATAACGGTTTCCAAGTGTTAGGTAAACCTTTTCCATCATCTCGTTTATTAATGCAACTAGGACGTCTTTCTATCTCGATTTGTTCTCTAATGAGGCGGTTACATAAATATTTTTCTCTTCCTAGCATTCTTGTATTTTCAAAATCGATTTTATGTCCTGTTTGGTGATGATGTTCAGCTAGAGAATAAGTTAAACATCCTTTTCGGACTGCTAGTTTGTGTTCTTCTCTTCTCGCAGAAATACGTCGATTGGTTTGTCCAACGTAAGAGATGTTACATCCTCCGCAAGGAATTTCGTAAATGCCTTGATCTTCTAAAGGAATAATATCTTTAGGGAACGGAGGAAAGACTTAACTTTATTAACAGGTACAGAAACTACTCGTATGTTGTGTTTCTGTAGAATGTTACTTATCTTCTCTGTAGTACCTTTGAAGTACGGGATTGATACAGTAAACGTACTCTTATCGTTAACTTCGTCGTCACTTCTTTGTTTCATCCTTTTCGCTTTCATAACATGATGACGTGAAAAACCATTTTGTTTAAAAGCTTGATTCAGAAGATTCATTTCTTCGTGTATATGCTCGCTGTCTGTTAGTCTAGCAGATCTAATTAATAAGGTTTTAAAACAGAATTTAAATGTTGTGGATGATGATGTGAATTAGCATGTAGGTATCTATTGGTATGAGTTTGTTTTCTATACACTGTATGTCCTAAACTTCCGTCTGGTTTCCTAATTAGTAACACGTCAAGAAAAGGTAGTTTTCCGTTAACTTCTACTTCGGTAGTAAATTTAATTTGTGGATGAATATTATTTAAATAATTTAAAAAGCTAGTAATGCTTCATTACCATGTGGCCATATGGAGAAGATATCATCAACATATCGTAACCAAAGTTCTGGTTTGTTGGAAGATTCTTGAATTGCATTTGTTTCAAAGTTATCCATAAATAAATTAGCAATTGCAGGTGAGATAGGTGATCCCATTGGTGCTCCTTTAGTTTGTTTATATTTTTAGAGTCGTATAAGAAGTATGTGTTGGTTAAACAATGTTTAGTTAAACGAACAACATCAGGTGTTAACATATGTTTGTTTGCTAGAATATTAAGAGTTTCTTCTATTGGAACTTTAGTAAACAAGGACTCAACGTCAAAGCTGACCATGATATCTGTAGGTTTTAATTTACGACCTCTAATAATATCTATAAAATGTGTTGAATTTTTTAATATAAGAACTTGAGGATTCAACAAAAGGTTGTAATATTTTAGCAACATATCCAGCTAACTTTTGTGTTGGTGAATCTATACTACTAACAATAGGTCTAAGTGGTACTCCATTTTTATGAATTTTTAGGTAATCCATAAAATTTTGGACATTTAGAAGACTTTTCTCTTGGTATTAATTTCTTTTGAATTTCCTTATCGAGTATACATTCCTTAATTACAGCTTTAGTAGTTTTTTCGAGATACGTTGTAGGATCAGAGTTTATAATTTTGTAAATAGGATCTTGTAACAATGTTTCGATTTTTGATTTATAATCTTCAGTATCCATTATTACAGTTGCATTTCCTTTATCAGCAGGTAGCACAACAATAGAATTATCTTCTTTAGTTCCTTTAACGTTTTCAATTCCTTCTAAGTGACGTTGCGTTTCGGAAGCTTAGATTTCTTCAGAACATGAGAAACTTCTTGTCGTACCGTTTCTGCTTCAACATTCAAAATCTTTGACTGCTGCTTCATACAAATTAGTTCGGCCATATACAAATTGCGGTAAAATTGGCATCCGCGGTAAAGTGACCTCTCATATACAGGTGTACCTAAAAAACACCGATAAAATTTAAGGGGTGATTTTGTGATGAAAATTAAGATGGGTATTCGGTATAAAATTTTTTTGAAAAACGCTCCGAAGATTTAGAAAAAAGGTTTTTCTTTTTTATTTTCCTTCTAGCTAACGACACAAAACTTGCTAAATATTATTTGTCAATAAAGCAAAATATATTTTGAAATTTTTACAATCTTGAATTATGGTTAGAAAGGGTTGAAATAGTCAACCCCTAAAATAACTTTTTTGATTAAAAATTTTTCTCTTAAAAAAAAACGTAGCCGAAAAGCTCAATTCATTTACCAGAAAAAACATAAATACAATGCATTTGCAAAAAGATGTTAATCTGTGCTTTGCAATGACATTCATAAACACAATTATACTGATACCAGTATACTGATTGTGGAATACCGTTTTCTGTTGCCTTTTTTATTGTTTCACAAGTTACATTATTTGATTGAAAATATGTATGCATTAAGAATTTAGAAATGAAAGATATGAATTTTACATAGAGTCGTACTAACGGTAATGCATTTCATTTATTTATTTCTCGTAAATGCTTTAATTTTCGAAACAAACTTGTAGAAAAAAAGTTAGTAAATTGATTGTGGCATTTAGCCATATTTAAAAAAATTTATTTAAAAAAGTTGTAAGCAAAAATATTTTAGGAGTTGACTATTCCAACCATACTTCAGAGTTGAAAAAATTTTTAAATATGTTGTTTTATTGACAAATAATATTGACCAAGTTTTGGGTCTTCAGCTTTATATACAGGTGAAATAAGAAAGTAATTGAGTAAGTTCCTCCAAATTATTATTTATATCATTATGTTCCTTGTTATTACCTCCACCATAGGAAGCCTAATAACAAGGAACATAATTATATAAAAAGTAAAACCATTTTTAATTTTTAGAGGGTGTAACGTTTTCGGGAAGAGATTTTTCAAAAAATTTATAACAAACATTTACTTTAATTTTCATCACAGAATAACCCCTATAAAAATTTTTCGGTGTTATTTAGATACACCCCGTATAGTATGTCCCCGGATCCATTTCAAAAGGAGAAACATTTCTTATTTTTGATTACCCTTAATGTTTTGTTCTGCTTGTTTTCAATTCTCCAAAACACAAAAATTATTTTTCTAATTTTGGCATATAAAGTGACATTTTTCATAATCGTAGTAGGTGTCAAAATGAACTAACTTTCGTAACTAGTTAAGAAAAGTAATATTTTTGTAATTAGTTACGATAAGTAAGTTTTTCGCTACTTGTCAGATTATTTTCACATTTGTTTTGGAAATGGTAAACATCGCAATATCGGTCACACTTGATTCGAATTTGAATTAGAAATAAAAATATAATAGAAAATAAAGATAATAGATTTCAAAAATAGAAAAGATAGGCGTAATAAGATGAAATGGTGAAATGAAAGGATTTCTAAATGAATATTGTGCATTTCTCTAAACCGTATTATATTGTGCTTTGTGATTGAAGTCTAGTTGCTATAATTATATATTTCCACCAACCTATGGTTTGTTTCTTGTGTCTATGAGTTCCTAATGGCTCTAGAAGACCTCTAATACGCAATACTAGGTGGCGCCTTATATATTAATAGTGCAGTGTAGAAGCCTTCCTTCTAACGATTCTGAATATGCCCACGACCACTTCCGACTGGAGCTGATGGCAAGGTTTTCTAACAATGTTATCTCATTATTTAGTTTGTTTACAAATAAATCGTAACAATGTAAATAAATCAAGTGTTTACTAAAGTCTCTTACCGAATACCCCTCTAGCATAAATTAAAATTCGGATTCTTGGTCGCGGTATTAACTGGGAATTATTCATGCTTTAAATTACCAATGAGAATTTAGAATACTTTATCATGTTTTAACAAAACTATTATGTAGGCAGATTTATATTTAAGAAAGAAACGACTACTTACGTTCGTAACTTAATTGTAAATAGCTTTTATTAAGCTTAAAACTAAAGTCAAATACATAACAAAAACCATTATTACTACATAACAAAACAAAAAATAATGTGGTGAATATTAACAAGAGATCAATAAAAACTGATTAGAGAGAGTTGTGAAAGTGAATTTCAGCCACATCCTCAGAATGATGTGTACAAAGTGTTTATCCTTTGACATATTTAGTTTATAACCTTAAACTGAAACTTTCTAATTATTCTTACACCGGTTAGAAAGTAACATTTAATAGTTTTTGCTTTTTAAGTAGTAAATACTATTTTACCAAACTTAACATTATTTGACCAAAAAAAATTTTTAATAGATCTGGTTCAGTTCTAAATTTTCACGTCAAAATGTCACTATGTGAATGTGGCTAAAGTTTAAGTTCTAAATATAGATTTTCACAAACCATTCTAATTGGTTTATTTATTGATAGCTAATTATTACGCTATCTTGTTTTATTTAGGAAAAATTTCATTAAAATCCAATTTTGAAAACACCTGTTTTATAAAGTTCTCATACATATCTCTAAATATACTTGAATATTCTTTCTGAAACTCTTGAAAGATGAGCAAACTATGATTGGTGGTATGCTCACTTAGTGTGTTGCTCAACTCTAAATGCTGATGCTCAAGATTAACATCTATTTTGGTAGGATATAGATTAAAACCTACAGTTGCTTCTGAAAATTTAGTTTGTTTTCCATCTTTGATTGAACTTGCATTAATCATCATGTCAAACGTATTATCCACTATAACCAAACTGTTTCAAAAAACTTACGATATTGTTTCTGTACTCTTACTTAACATTGCTCTTAAGGTTCCGTTTCCAGTTATATTCACTGGACCTAACATCGCATTCTCAAAATTATAGAAGTTTGTAGTTTTGAACAGTGGATTAAATCCTTTGAGTATTATAAATACTTGTGCATCAGTTACAACAGCTCTAAAATTACAATTAAATAATCAGAAATATAATATTTACACACTATGCATTACTGAAGTTCATTTATAATAGAAGATGCATGATTATACATTCGCACGTTTTTGAACTTCTGCACGAAAGGAGTGATTGCTGATGGTGGTATAATCAGCTCAGGTATCTCTAACGGTTCCATTGTTGGAATGTCAAATTCGGGAACACCGTCTCGAAGATAATGAAGAGATGTCTGAATCGCATCCTTTAGACACTCGTTGAGATTAGGATTGGAGCGCTTACATACTTTAAAATTTTCTTAAAGAAACAAAATTAGCTAATTTTAGAATAGTTGTTTATTGTAGTTACTTATAAGATTTGTATTCACTGAGACTGCAGTCAAATGTAGCAACAGCAAAAACAATTTCATTTCTGTTGAAATGGTATCTACGTACTAATATTAGCGCTTACAATGTACACCTATTTTAATGGACAATTTGCATTTTAATTAAGTAATAAAAAATTAAATTAAAAATTTTATTATTGTCAATTTGTAAATGTTCCAAATTTAAATTTTAAATATTTTATAGTTTAAAATAAATAACATTAATACATATTGCAGTCATTTTGCAATGTGATAATTAAAATGTATAGATGTAAAAAAAATACACAATGCCTAGTAGTAAGATATTAGAGGTCTGTTGTATGTTAAGAAGATATATCAATTGGTGTACGTACGTGATTAAATGAAGTAAAAGTGGGGTAAAGACGCTCTCGAGCAGTAGAGAATGATGCACGTGTAGTTTTTGGGTCAGTGCATAGAACAATTAATACAGAATATTCTTTGTTAATTATTAAAAGGAAATGTTATAATTATAAAATTATTTATCCCAGTTATTCAAAACATAAACCACGTTATTATTATTATAAGAATCCAAGTCTTTAGAATATTGTAATTAAAGTGATAACGATTAAAAATAATGACAATAATTAAAGTCTCATGTTCACATTCAATATAAAATTATTTTATTCTACATTAAAATGCAATCACCGCAATACGTTAGACCATATTAAGATATAGGTCGGTTCTCCATTAGATATTCTAATTTCAACTATTAACGGACATCTGTTTTAGTTTTATCTTTTTAATTATTTTTTAATTTGTTGCCATAAATGTAAAAAAAATTTTAATGTCTTAGACCATTACTAATTGCCATATAACTAATTAAGAAAGTTTTTTGAGGTGTTGGTAAGAAACTGGCAAAGAAAGTACCTGATCCCTAAACAACATGGGTTTATATCAAGGTTTTTGGTATTTTGGTAGACTATTTAAATAATAATGATAGAGGTATTTTATTAATGAAATTACTGAGATCTAAACTCAAAATAAGATTTGGAATTTTTAGTAACCTATCTGATAGGAAGAAAGTAATGAAGTTGTTGAAATTTCCAAAAATTATCTATATAGTATGACGTCATACAAGGCATTCTAAATTTACATTAAAACCTAAAATTACTGTTTTGTTTTTTAAATTAAAACTAATCATAATGATCCAATAACTAAAAGCTATTAAAAGCTGTTACGGGAAGAAGGTAGAATTCTACCTGTTTCAGTCGAAAGAGGCGAACTAATAGCTAGTAGCAATTTGACACCGTACAAAAGAAGTAATTAATTATTAATCAATCACACAAAACAAGAATGTAGGAAGAAACAATTTATAATTATCACAGTAGTAATATCACACAAAATTTTAACTGATCTGACAAATTACATACAAATTAATGCAGTACGTCACTCTTTATTACGCATAGTTCATTTGTACACGCATGAATTTAATTTAACTTATAAATGGTCAACAATCGCTCGTGTGCAATATACAAAATTATGAGTAAATGAGTTATGTAAGTGGTTAGCTTTTGTAATACAAGACTGTAGCTGTTAATTCGTTTACAAATATTCAGAGAAAACGAGTCGCGACTGGATCCAACCGCACCGTATACCGATATAATAAAAAGACTAAAATTGGCGGGCTAAAAGGTGATTCCAAATGATACACCCTTACACGACTCGTATAGAAAGTTAGCTGAAAGCATAATATACACGAGTCTATTAAACGTACAGTGCCATGTTTATGATATACAAAATCACCGTGTGCTGATGGCACCTTTGTATTGTATTGACAACGAACGAATGCTTGCGTTTAAAGTCTAATTTTCAGAGATGCAACGCTTTCGGGATAATAAAATAAAGTTCAGATTTTTGCGATGACAACCCTCAGAATATTTTAGTTGCTTACACATCGGTAACGATCGCCAAAGTGATTGTATCTTAAAGGTCTTCCAACGGTCCAGATGATACGCAAGAACTGGGCCGCTTGTCAAGCAGCAGCGCTCACTACGCTATCCAGAACACCGTAACAAACGCACGGAAACAGAGATTTTTAAGTAAATGGAAGAGAACAGCAACCACGGCGAAGAAAAGAATAAAGATAACAAAAATACCTAAAAGCAAGAATTTAACAGATTTTCCTTGTTTAGGAGTGTTCGAGTAACGGATAATAGTTGTCCCTTACTGGATGTTGTTTATTTAAAGAAAACCGATCCCAAAAATTCCCGATTTACTAGAATAGAATTGCAAAACGCAGTGAAGCTTTTTGCGAACAAATGGCGTCACTCACAAGAAGATGAATAACAGAAATCCGGAAATCGGTTATCGGTTAAAGAATAAAAATTCCAAAATAAGTACCAATCGAAACCAGGATGGTGTGAAATTTTTCGACTGCAAGCATCTCCACTTTAGAATAGAAAGTTGCCTATCCGACTAGATTACTATTTGATATTCTTTTGCTTTTCAGCCAAAATTGCATGCTTAACGTTACAAAGCTTTTCAATTCGCAATCAAAGAATCTTAACAGTACACCAAGTGATTAGAAAGAAACTAAGTTACGTTAGAACTGGCCAACGTTTTGCCCCTGAATTAGGTCAAAACATTGGCCAGTGGCAAAACATCGATCAATTCTAACTTAAAGATTGTTTTTTTTATACCTTCAACTTTGGATGATCTTTAAGAATGTCAAAGTTGTATTAAATTAATTTTGGTAGAAATTGCCCACCTTTTGTGTTATCTTATTTTTTCAAAAAAAAATTGAAGTTGTTCGGGAGGAATACTTTGTCCTAGAACAAAACTTCGGCTAGCACTTAGTTAAAAATTGGTTTTTTTACACCTCCAATGTTGGAGGATCCTTAAAAAAGACAAAACTTCCCACCTTATGTTTTACCTTATCTTTTCCAAAAGAAATTTATTACTTGATATTATTATGCCCAGTCAGACGCGTGATGTTAATAATAGTGTAATAATTTACGACAATGACCTTTTTATTCTCATCATGCAATTTATATATGTACTTTATTCTCTATAAAATTGTGTAGAAGCAATATGAATCTTATTAGCATTATATGATGCTATTTATGTATAAAATTAATTTAGATAATAAAAATTGTTTAAACTAAAAGTGTGCTTTATGCATAAAATGCTTTAATTTAAATTTTAGATTTTGCAGATTTTATCTAGAAGATGGAACCATGTTAAAATTGTTGCCAAGGTTTTCGAGCGCTTAAGCGAATACCAGAAAATTCATTCTGATCTGCAAATTACACATAAATTAATGCAGTACGTCACTCTTTAATTAGCGTAGATCATTTGTACTCGCATGAATTTAATTTAACCTATAAATGGTCAACAATCGCTTATGTGCAATCTACAAAAATTATGAGTAAATGAGTTATGTAAGTGGTTAGCTTTGTAATACAAGACCGTAGCTGTTAATTCATTTTCAAATATTTAGAGGCACCGAGCCGCAACTAGATCCAACCGCACCGTATACCGATATAATAAAAAGACTACAATCGGCGGGCTAAAAAGGTGATTCCGAATAATATACCCTTACACGACTCGTACAGAAAGTTAACTGAAGTCATACGACACACGAGTTTATTAAGCGTACAGTGCAATCTTTATGATAACGAGTTAAAAAATCTGAAACACCAAATCACTGTGTGCTGATGGCACCTTTATATTGTATTGACAACGAACGAATGCTTGCCTTTAAAGTCTAATTTTCAGAGATGCGACGCTTCCGGGATAATAAAATAAAGTTCAGATTTTTGCGATGACAACCCTCAGAATATTTTAGTTGCTTACACATCGGTAACGATCCCCAAAGTGATTGTATCTTAAAGGTCTTCCAACGAGCATCCACGGATAACAGTCCAGATGATACGCAAAAACTGGGCCGCTTGTCAAGCAGCAGCGCTCACTACGTTATCCAGAACACCGTAGCAAACGCAACGAAACAGAGATTTTTAAGTAAATGGAAGAGAACATCAACCACGGCAAAGAAAAAGAATAAAGATAACCAAAATACCTAAAAGCAAGAATTTAACAGATTTTCCTTGTTTAGGAGTGTTCGAGTAACAGATAATAGTTGTCCCTTACTAGATATTGTTTAAGTAAAGGAAACCAATCTCAAAAATTCCCGATTCACTAGAATAGAATTGCAAAACGCAGCGAAGCTTTTTGCGAACAAATGGCGTCACGCACAAGAAGATGAATAACAGAAATCCGGAAATCAGTTATCGGTTAAGGAATAAAATTTCCAAAATAAGTACCAATCGAAACCAGGATGGTGTGAGAAATTTTGAAATTTTTCAACTGCAAGCATATCTGCACCTTAGAATGGAAAGTTGCCTATCCGACTACATTAATATTTGATATTATTTTGCTTTTCAGCCAAAACTGCATGTTTAACGTTACAAAGCTTTCAATTCGCATTCAAAGAATCTTAACAGTACACCAAGTGATTAGAAAGAAACTAAGTTACGTTAGAACTGGCCAACGTTTTGCCCCTGAATTAGGTCAAAACATTGGCCAGTGGCAAAACATTGATCAATTCTAACTCAAAGATTGTTTTTTTTATACCTTCACCTTTGGATGATCCTTAAGAATGTCAAAGTTGTATTAAATTAATTTTGGTAGAAATTGCCCACCTTTTGTGTTATCTTATTTTTTCAAAAAAAATTGGAGTTGTTCGGGAGCGATACTTTGTCCTAGAACAAAACTTCGGCTAGCACTAAGTTAAAGATTGGTTTTTTTACACCTACAACTTTGGAGGATCCTTAAAAAAGACAAAGTTAAATCAAAATTAAATTTGGAGAAAACTGCCTACCTTATGGTTTACCTTATCTTTTCCAAAAGAAACTTATTACTTGATATGATTATGTTTAGACAGACGGGTGATGTTAATAATAGTGTAGTAATTTACGACAATGACTTTTTTATTCCCATCATGAAATTTATATATGTACTTTATTCTCCAGAAAATTGTGTAGCAGCAATATAAATATCATTAACATTATATGATGCTATTCATGTACAAAAATTAATTTAGATAATAAAAAATTATTTAACCACAAAAGTGTGTTTTTTACATAAAATGCTTCAATTTAAAATTTAGATTTTGCAGATCTTATCTAGAAGATGGAACCATGTTAAAATTGTTGCCAAAGTTTTCGGAAGCTAAAGCGAATATCAGAAAATTCATTTGACTTAAAAATAAATAAAACTTTCAAAGCTAAAGTTCAGTAAATTACATGTTATTCTAAACTAAAATAAGAAATACAAAGATAATATAAATGGTCAAACGGGATTTAAAAGTCTTAAAGAGATATGAAATATTAATATGCATATCAGAAGGCATCAATATTTTTATGTAACTGAAAGTTCCTGCGAATAGCAAGAACGCATTTCACAACCTTTGCCTTTTTCATGAATTCATAAGGAACTAATGAGTTTAATTTATTATGTTATGGGGTTGCCGTCTCCAACGCCATCCAATGGACATCGTAAATTCATCTCTGCATGAAGCAATGCGCGGAATGCGGAAAACGCATTTAGCAAAACAGATGCAATTAACAAATGCTGACACCACGGGAAGCATTTAAACGACCTTGTTTACAAAACTTCAATCTAATTATCACATATAAAACAAAGCGGGTACAATAAGCAAATTAGTTCAAGACAGAGTTCAGTCACAAGTTACAACCCCAGTGCAGTTTGACAGTGTATATCAAATCGGTAGTTGTTGACCGTATGACATCCCAAAACGGCGTCATATAGATCAGCAATTTGAACGACATGTAACACAAACGCCAGCATTTATGCAAACGCTGAATATCGTACGCTATGAGTGCATCCGACGACCTACGCAATAACCATATATTTTTTGTTAGTATTTAGATGTTTATCAAGCAGCTTTTTTAAATCTTAGTAGTGATTACGCACCTATAAAATATAATTACGTCGTTGTTTGAAAATTTAAGCTTATTAGTTGATCCATTATATTTGCATTAAAACACTTACATGTTCTTTTACAAATATTATATAACTATATTACATTGTTAAACTTAATGGTAAAATTTTTAAAATCGCCCCTCTTCATGCACGACTTGCCCTGTAACATAAATAAAAGAGGCTAAACCATCAGTGTTAAACTGAATTCGCTTACAAGCGGTTGTATTTATATTCAGTTGGAATTCAAAAGGTAAGTTTTCACGCAAACGAATGTGTAGTTTTGGAGCGCGCATGAAACAATTAATTTCTTTGTAAATTATTAAAAGACGTGTTACTTTTATAAAATTTAATTAACTCAGTTACCGAAAACGGTTACCAAAACCCGCAATTGTTGTAAGTCCGTGCACTTGTTTTTAAGCCCGCACAGTTGCAGAAAATTGAAAACAAATAAAGAAGTTTTTAATAGAGAAAATTATAAACAATTTAATCCAAAGAAGTAATCGGAAAAATACAACAAAAGAAAAGAAAACATCCTAGAAATAATCCAGGATCAAGAGGTCACTGCCAAGAACACGTCGAAGGTCGCATGTAACACACCACCTATAAAACGCCTAAAGTTAGTCTCATTTTAGAACGTTTAAATTTGTATCAAAAAGAAATTTCTGTAGCACAATATTTTTAGTTGCGTAAATGTTGTACGTGTCAAGTTATATAATTTGGTATTTATAGTGTAGAAGTTTACGTTCGATTATTTTATTTTTTAAAATTTTATTAAACCTTAACCACATTGTTTATTATAATTCCAAGACTTTGGGATAGTTTAAATTAAACAATAATAATTAAAAGAGAGTCTTGTGTTCATGTACATATTAAATTATTTTATTCAACACAAAAATGCAATCACCGCATAATATTTAATGTTGCCCAACGAGGGGAAAAGCAATAACTTGGTATTTACGCTGTTTCAAACGATTAAATATTTCAAACGTAGTTATAAAAATTAAATGTAATTAAATTATTAAATTAGAAAAAGAAATTGCAAGTATTTATATGCAATTACTGAAATTAAATAAACTCTTTGTTTTGAATTCATTAATTAGGTTGCATAAAGTAATTATTCAAATAAATTGACACATATAAATTAGTATATTATGCAATGAGCATGTAATGCAAACGTAATTGGGAAATGAGCCAAAGGCGAATTTTTAATACACGTTGTGAGTGTCTTAATAGTCATTACACGCGAATTGCATACTATTTTTTCTACGACCCTATAATGTTAAATAGAAACCCTAATTTTATAATTGAGCACTACTACTAATAGTTACAAATTGTCAAATTTACAACTTCTATGTTGACTTCTAGCCACAGCACCAGTAGACAACGATGTATTTGTATTGGTTATGAATTTGTATCTTACCATGTAACGTTTAATAATTACGTAATGTCACAATTCAATTGGTTCTAAATCTGTATCGCAATAAAAATTTGTATCGTAATGAATTTCATCAGAGTACATATTGTAAAACTCTAATATATGAATTACAATGCAGGAGTAGAAAAATATATTATAATTTTGTTTCGCGTTAAAACACTAATTGTTTTAATTAGTAAAGAAATATTAAATTTTATTAAAAAAGTATTTTAGATTTAAATTTATGTTATATACAGAGTTGTTAACAGGTAAGTTCACATTGTACAGGGTGAATAAAATTATGTGCACAAAATGGAGAGATTTGTGAAGAAAAAATTTGAAAAAAATAGACCAAACCTTTAGAAGAAATGAAACAAAGTTATGAGGAAGGCAATGAAAATATGAAATTAAAGAAAGAACTAATCGAAAAGAACTAAGAGGAAACTCTGAAAAACCTCATTCAAAAATTAACGAAAATTAGAAAAAGTTGAAAATAAAAATTAAAAGAAATGGGAAAGGGTATGAAGATAAAAAAAGAACCCCAAAATAAAATGCTATTATGAAATGAAAAATTGGGACATGAATAAGGTAAATTTACTGGAAATAAAAATTAAGATCACTTTAGAATTATGTGACTATAATAAATAAGATAAGAGTTAATCAAGGTAAGAAAAATTAGTTTGAAAAAAATGTTAAAGGTTGGGAGGAGGTGTTAGTTAAGAACAGTTGTTTTGAAACTAAATTTTTAAAAGTTATAAGTAGGGAGGAGGGGTGAGTCGTAATAGGCGAGTCATAAAGTGGTGAGTTATAAAAGAGAGTTGTAAAAGGTTAGTTCTGAAAACTAAGTTATGATGAAATAAAATTTCAATAGGATAATAAACCAAAGGACCCCTCAGTCTTCCAATGTAATGTATTACCAAGTTATTTCGATCTTATCACTCTAATTAATTAATCAGTTATGAGCTAAAGCATCATAACCTACATTAACAACAAATACAAGAATGTTAGAATTTCAAACAAAATTTAAACATAATGAAACCAAAAAAACGAAAAATTTAATAAATGCATGACTTGCATGTCGTAAAAGAGTAAAATCGCGCCAGTTTTGATATCACTATGCAGAATTACCAACTATTCAAAAGTGATAAAATAGTATCAAGAATGAAAGTCGCTTGTTTATCAATAATTTGTCCGCTCTGCTTGGTAAAAATAATTTTTTTTTACTCTTAAATTATTTTGGCTTTATTGAAGTTATTGTTTTAAGTGGGTTGTACTGTATTTTAAGTATACTTTAGTTGGCGTTAAACCACGTATGTTTTCGTTCCTACGTCCGTTGCAATATTTATTTCTTTTTAAATCCGTCGTCTCTACAATTAAGCTTAAAAGTAATAATTATTTTTATAGTTTTTATCAAATGTTCTTGTAGACGTCTTAGTCACATTACGTCGCTTTGCTTCGCTGATTCAATAAACTCTTAGTTTGTTAAATAATTTACATATTTTATTTGGGTCTAGACTCAATCGTATAATCACATTCCACGGTTAAGTATCATTTACATCCACTTAAATTAAATTAACGTTAGAACAAAACACACAAAAATTAACGCACGAATAAACAAAGCTTTTGGATTTAATTTACTAAGTTCGCTAAAGTAGTCCTCGTTGAACATTACTTTGCCATAACTCATGATAAAAACTATTTACAAACATAATCTGATATAAATTCAAATTTAACGTAAAAAAATATCATACTTATATCAACGTAAAAATTATTTAGTACCTTCTTAAGTTGAAATTTATCTAAACATCTCGTATACTATGTAAATTTTCTGTATGTATACTTGAATGTAAACGCAAGTGTTAACGGAACGATGTTAAACAGTTACTAATTCTTAATTTTACGTACGTTAATTTAATTTAAGCGGATGTAAACGATCCTTTTTCTGAGAACTGTTAACGTATTCATTTCTTGTAGGGTTCCTTGTGTGTGTAGAAATTGAGAGAGAGAGCGCACTACCCGAGTTGGTATGTTTATATTTTTAAAATTAGTCTGTAAGCAGATTTAAAACTACGAAGTACTATGTAACTAAAAACAAGTACAAAACTGTAGCAGATCATAATTGTTATTTTTAATAATCGCTAAATAATGAACAGTGTGCGTAAAGTCTTCGGGTACGAACTATTGAAAGTGATTTGTATGCGAGTATTACAGTGATATTTATGAAAACGTTGGGCTAAGGTCGAAACAACTTTTGCGGACTTCTTGATTTTCCCTTCAACGCAAGCTAATTATAGAAATGCAATACCGTTAAAAGCATTTCTCGAGTAATTAAACTATACCTGTTAATAATTCAAGTGTAACTGTTGGATTCATATCAAATGAAAACAAAACAACTGTAAATAAATTGATTGTTTACTTCGGAGCTTTGTGCGCATTTAAGTATAAACCAATTAAGTTAGGACGTCCATGCGTTATTTTTGTTTGTTTTTTTGTTGTTCAAAATGAAACAAATTGAGGCGAGGGTTGTGAATTTAAAGTTAAGGCTAAAGTAATATTTTTAGAAAATATTTGGATGGCTCCCAATAGAACCCCGAATCTGAAATTTTGTAGATGGGCTAATTTGTCCCCAAATGTTAAATTTAATTTTCCTCCAAGTGGTAGGTCTAATTTGTCCCCAGGTAGTAGGTCTAAAAAATTGACAAAATGGCGCTTGCTTTAATAAAGAAATTTAATGAAGTTAACATATGACTAGAGTTTTTACGACAGATGTTGATCTAACCATCGACGAAAACTCGTAAAGTTAAGTTGCCTATACGTCAAAAATAGAACGGAGCGAAAACATTTGTTAGACAAAATTCACGAAGGATAGAAAACCCTCACACTGCATATGGTAGTCATTTTCAACATTTTTTGTAAATTTTCTGTTACAATTGGCTTAAAAATAAATTGACACTTTGTAAAACCATACATTTCAGGGCACATGTTAGTTTAGGAATGCGCCAGATTAAGTTATGGAATATCATTACGTAACTCATTACGAAAATGTTGGGTTTAAAATATTAATTATTTTTTAATTAGTCATGGAGAAAGAAATTTGTTTATAATTCACTGTTTTAAGCGTTGCTTGTAAATTCCTATACTTTATTAAACTTTATTGCAGACCAGGCCTATCCATTTCATTTCAAATTTTATTAGGTGTATAAATTTAATATTGACTCAATTTCTTTTACAGAATAAATCTGCAACCCCTTCTAATAACATCGTAAAATTTTGTATCAGTTTCTTTTAATAAAGTGAAATTTGATGTAGATCCTCGCAGATTATATTGTCGAAGAAAATACAATGAAACTCGTACGCATCTAAAATTCAGTAAATGACGTTAACATTTTTAAAGCACCGAGGTATTAAAACTAGATTTTGTAAATTTCGTGCAAGAGCGAATGACGTTAAAAGAAAAACAGTAATATTATTATTTAGTATGTATGTATATTATTGTAAAAGCTTTGAATTTTTGATCTTATTCATACTTCTTATTGAAATATAATCCTTCTCACAATGTCGGATTTTGTTTGCTCACAACGCTTTTTAGAGTGTTCTTTATAATAATATTAAAATCACTTTATTTAAAAGCTTTTATTCTATTTCAGAAGCAAAATTCATGTCACTTGCAAAACGATTTTTATTTTAATGTTAAAGTTTGTTCTAAAGGTTAACAAAAGAAATATTGTAACAACAATTTGTGTAACCGGTGATGATACACAGAATTGTTTGTAATGAATGTGATAATTGAGAATAACGAGAAGGACGTAGCAAGTTTTCGCAATGCCAATGAGTTACAAAAATCATGTATCGTTATTTGTTACATATACATTTTTTTCAAATTTTGAAAAAATAGGAATAAAATGGACTTAAACCTAATTCAAACAAGTGTCAAAATAGATTATTTTTAAATTATTTGGATTACGAAGCATGTCATTTTATATGTCAAAATTGTTATTACTATTTGTTTATACATTTATTTAAGCATATTTCAACTCAACAACTTTGACGCTTCTATCTCAACACCGTGGTTTCGGCGCGAAATCACTCAATGCGAGATCAGTTTGTCGCGAACTCATCTCGTCACGAGTTCATCTCGACAAGAGTTGTAACGTTTTATTTTGTAACTAGATTTAAGGCGTTTGTTGTTCACTTTAGTATGTTGGGTTGCATAGTAAATTCTCTATATTTTAAATATTTTATTTTGGCCTTCAAATTCCTAAATTTGCGAATCGATTTACTATAAGCAATAAGTCATTGGGACAAGATTATTTGTGGAAAATTTGAAATGAGGGACTTGATTTTCGGAAGACATAAAAGTAACACGTAATATAAAGTAAGTTTTGTTAATTGTACCCACTAGCGTTAAATAAAAGAAAAGGATAAATGTAATCAAGTTGATCGTATATCCTCCAATTGTTGTTGGGATAATTTTTTGCGCTAGTAAATATTGGTCTACATTGCAATTGTGTTATTAGTGCAATCAGACGCATCCTTCGGGGGATTGAAGCAATTAACATTAACCACAAAGAATATAACTATTGGTCAAGTCTAAAACGTTCAAGTGTATTTCACTTTAAAATCGACAATTAAATCAAGCTTTCAGCAAGTGTTCGAATATTGGCACATCGTAGAACCCTACCCATAGCCCCATCTTCAGCGGTCTAGGTATTTAACACCTGATTTTTCACATGCGATTGAGGCATCCACCTTAGCAACGCTTGAAGCCAACTAAAAGTCAGATATTTTACAATTGTTATTTTTGAGAAGTGTCAGCTTATATACCTTAAAAATATATTGTTTTTTTGTACAAATGGGAAACGAACGTTTACATTTCATACGATTGATTTGCTGGTGAAGAACAATTGAATCAGTTTAAATTAATTACTGTACATATTTATTTTAATCATAATCTTGTGTCGTTAAATATTTAATTGCTGTACTTACACAAAACTATTGTTAAATTGTAGCCAGCAGCCATCATTGCTTTTTTTTTATTTACTTAACCTTCTTTTCTTAAGCAAGGTTTACACCTTTGTTTTAAGATACACCGTATTGAACGAGACGGATACCCTCTGCCTTACGTTTAAGAAATGCAAAGTTTTGTCGTCAATAGACATTAAATCGGCATTTTGGGAAGTTCCTATGGAAGAATCGTTTAAAAGTATACGGCGTTTACAGTGCCGGCTAGGGACTCTACCAGTTTACCAGGATGCCTTTTGGCTTACATGCAACTTGGCAGAGACTGATGGACCAAGTAATTGAGGCGAATTTGAAACCTAACGCATTTGTATACTTAGATGACGTTATCATTGTAACTGCAACATTTGAGGAACACTTGAAAGTTTTAGAGCAGGTATTTCGTCGATTACTCCAAGCAGGGTTAAAAGTGAAATGGAAAAAAGTGTATTATGTGCAGACCGGAAATGAAGTATTTAGGATATGTGGTCGATAGTTCGGATTTGCATGTGGATGTAGAGAAAGTCAACGCCATGTTACAGTTACCGCCTTCTACTACACAAAAGAAGTTATGAAAGTTGTTGGAACATTTTTGTGGTATCGAAGGTTTATACCTAACTTTTCGAACCTCATTGCCCCATTAACAAGTCTTCTAAAGAAAAGTGCCAAAATCGAGTGGTCTCAAGAACGTGATGACTTTAGAAGGATAAAAGAAAACTATTAGTGTCTGATTTTATGCTGCCCAGATTATACTAAACCATTTGAAGTACACACTGACGCATCGGGAATAGGAGTAGGTGCAGTGTTATTGCAACCAAGTTCAGATGAAGACCGAGTCGTTGTTTATCTTAGTAGATCGCTGGCTCCTAGTGAACGGAACTATTCTACCACCGAAAGAGCGTTTTGCCGTAATATGGGCATTAGAGAAATTAAGACCTTACCTGGAAGGTGTGTCATTCACCGTGGTCACGGACCACTATTCTCTATTGTGGCTGTTGAGGTTTAAACAACTTATGGGCCGAATTACTTGTTAGGATTCTGAAAATAAGTGGTATGATAAACTGAAAAAGAAGATTATAGCCAAACCTGATAAATACCCAAAATATCGAATTCAGGATAGATTATTGTTTAAATATGTTCGATAACCAGAATGTACAAAACCATGGCAGTTAATTTCATGGATTTAATTGATTCCTCCCAGTCATCTAAAGGTCACCAGTATATATTGTCGTATCGGACTATTTTAAGTAAGTTTGTTTTGTTGTTTCCTCTACGAGTTGCTACTGAATCGAAAAATTGTACTGCATATTAGAAGACGAAGTATTTCTTTTGTATGGTGTGCCTAAAACATTAATTTGCAAGAATAGTCCTCATTTAAATCGAAACAATAAATTCAACTTACCGACGAGTATAATGTAAAAATACGCTTTAACGCGTACTACCATCCTCAGGCGAATACTCACTGAAAAGGTAAATAGAATTGTAAAAAACTTACTCTGTGCTTATTGTTCTGAAAATCAAAGGTGTTGGGGACGGGTACCTAGCAAAAATTGGTTGTGCAATTAGGACTGCTAGACAGAAGTAAATAAAAGTTAACACCACATTTTGTACAATACAGTAAGAAAATTAATACTAAACGAAAACCAACACATACTGGTAGTGATAATGACGTTCTATTTGGCAGTAAAGAATTTGGCCAAGGTTTTCCATGATTTTAAAGACAGAATTAGACGAATGGCAACAAAATGAAAGTTATACAGTTTTCGTAGGAGATCCGATGTTTTGAGATTGACAGTCAGTTTGAGAAGAAATTTTGTTTTTCATCCGGATGTATCAAAATATTTTTCGGGTAAAATAGCTCCACAATATGTTGTCCATTTATTATCGATAAAAAGTCTTCCTGACGTTCATCTTTAAAGATAGGTTTGGTAACTATTGAAAGCAGTTGGCATGCCAAGGACCCAGATAACTCAGTATTCAGTTTTACCCTGTTTAGTAAAATTTTGACGACAACTTCCTCGCCAGATAAAAAAATCCTCAAGTCTATTGGGTTTGTCAATCATCTCATCATGTTTTTATGGTTCTGACTAGCTTGCTAGACTTGGCAGTTCAGAGTAGTCTTGTTTCTTATTGGTAGCAATACGTAACTGAACGAAGTACATCAG
>JALBCR010000773.1:0-74362 GCA_030710515.1 Abscondita cerata | reverse complement strand
AGTAGTGTAGTAGTACCGTTTCTGGCTCACTTTTGGCGCGAAATTTGAATTTGTAGTGGGGATATTTAAATGTCTGTTGTCCTCGTTTGCCTGCAGGGGCGTCCGTGCATGATCGAAATTGTTCAAAGGTCGCTTACGGAATTGTTCCAGGGTCCGTTTGGAGAATTGTTTTCGAGGTCGCTTTTGGAATTGTTCAAGGTCGCAGCGGGAAGTTTGGGGCGGTCCAGGGACAGTTCGAGTACCGCTCGAGGGAATGTGACACCAACGGGACAAGAGACAGGGTCGCTGTAGGTTAAAGACTTTTGCCCTAAATTAAGTTCACATCTTACTTCGGGGTTAGTGAACTTACATCCTCAATAAATGTAGAATGCTAATGCAGGTTAGCGAAATTTGATGACTTCAGGATATAAAGTAAACAAAAGTAGAACATTAAAATTGTTATATTTAACTTGTGTTTTTTATATTACAGAATTATTACAATTATTTTACTTATGTGCATGCATACTTAACGATACTTTTTTATCAATCCAACTATTGTGACTTGTGTTAAAAACTAACCATTTTACATATATTGCATTTCCTTTTTCTTTTAAAATTTTCTCAATCAAGTATACATCAGGATGTTTCACTTTCTGAAGCTCTGCTTCGTAGAATCCTCAAGAATATCTTCGCCTATTTTATCTCTTAATAGATAAGTAGTTGGATTTGTTAGTTTAACTTTTCTTGTTACAAAAATCTCATGTGACCAGTTTGGAGTGTAACCCTTTTGAAATATTTGTCTACGTTTACTTATTCTAACGTGATCTCCAATTGAATATTTGTTCTTTACATGAGCAATTTTATATTACTATAATTAGAATTTAATATAAGTTTTTCGTTTTTCTTATTAACCATGGATGGTTTCATTTTAATTGTTCGATGATAGGTGTTGTTGTATCAGGTTGTTATGCTTTGTAATATATTTACCCAATTATAGTGCCCTGCAAACTAAACTGTTTCCACAATAAATTTTTAAAGTACGATTAACACGTTCGACTATCGAGGCCTTTTTTTGTGCTAAAAAGTACTATAATGATTTATATTGTTTTTCTTCATAAGAGTCTGAAACGTTTTATTATAGAATTCTAAGCCGTGATCGGTTTGTAAATGAATCTGGGGAAGCATTCCGTTGCAAGAGGATTAATTTCATAGCTTCTGTCACATCTTTCCCATCTTTTTGTTTTGATAGGAGCAGTCCAAACGTATTTAGAAAAACAATCAATTACAACCAGTATATACTTAAAATTTTTGTTTTGTTTCGCATAAGGAATCATTTCAACGAGATCAGCTTGTAGGGTTTTCGTTAAATACCTTTACGATGACCCGTCGCCTTTTGAAGTTAATTCTTGCTGGTTTATGTAACTCCTAACACCACGTCCTCCTTAATTCTAGATGGTTTATACTTGTTAATCTGCTTTCGTGGAGCCATTATGAATACTGTTCAAAATTTATTGGACATTTAAGAATTATTTCAACAAACAGGGTTTTATCTGTTGTAGTAGTTTTAAGTGCTCTCGCTGCGTTCAATGATAATTTATTGTCCACAGACCGCAAATTCCTCGATTGAGTACTATCTTGCTTTGTATCATCATTTTTGTTTTAAAAGGTAATTCATAGTCAACAAACCGTATCGTTTTTAACGGAACCATATCTTGTTCAATATCATTATCTAATTGAAATGATATATTATCATTTAATTTTAGTGTATAGTTAATTGCTTCTTCTTTTGATAATGTGTTATCGTTTATATTAATAAAGACGTCGTTTCTATTTACTAATATATTATCAATTAGTCCATATCGTAGTTGGAAATACGTAATCGGTGTTATACGGGGTTATTATAAACTTACTATTAAAAATACTATTGGATGTAAACGTTAGGATGTGATGGTAAAACATGTCTTGATTAACTACAGATACTTGAGGATGTTTAATTATATGACGTCCAAATTTATCCAACGTCATTTCAGTATATTATACCTGCTTCTTGAAGTTCTTCTATTATCGATACTATTTCGTTATTATGACTGGTGTTACCAGCAGTCTGAGATGCTACTAACAATTTTAGTCGGTCAACCAACTCATTAGGGTCATCCCAATACACATAATCGAAAAGTGAACTGCTAACCTTTTTAACATGCCCGTACCAAGTTTTACATTTGTTCTTCTTGGAGAATCATATCTTGTTATTGGCCCTTTGAAATATAAAGGCCCGATAACAGTTTTATATTTCTTTGACTTTGTTCCAACAATTCGTTCATTAGGATTAAAATGACGCCTGCATGCGTTGCTAATATCTAAAATATCCTTATACGCATACAGATCTTCATCCGTGTATTTTTAGGAAGGTTTTTAAACAATAGTTCATACAATCCTGGGGTGCCTTTAAAATAGTGATTATCAACTTTTATATCTGATCCCACAAAATCTACTTTTGAACTTCCTATGTAATATTTTTCTTCAAAACTATCGTGTCGTATTCAGTTCTGTGATCATATGCTCCTTTGGTATCACGAATCATAGCATCAATATAATTTCTCGGTAATTCATCAAAACTATTTAAGTATTCTTCATAATCCTCTGTATCAATGACGTGTTCTATATTCTTTTTACTCTCGTTAACAGATTCATTAATTAAATCTTCAAAGTTATAATTTTTCTAAATCATCGTTTTCACTTAGTTCTGCAATAAAGACTTCTTCATTTGAATTAGGTGTAGAAGTTGCATCACGAGGTAACTCATCTTCATAGTCCGGAAAGATACTTTATCATGTTTTAATGCACTTATTTGCGACTTAAGCTTTGATATTTTAGAATTTAGTTTATCTTCTGTTTTTAATGTTGAAGCAACATGTAGACTTGAATCAGTTTCACTTTTTAATTTTGCACTTGGTCTAAGTAAAGCACTATTAGAATTATGACTAACTGTTGTACCTTCTAGGTGATCCGATATTGTCTCTAGACGTTTAGTGATCGGAAGGAATACATTCTCCTGCATGACCTCATCTTGTTTTAGTAATTCTAACTTACGCTTTACTTCTTCTCGTTTTTAATTAATCTTTTGTTAATTCTATTTCATTAGAATGAGTAGTTGCAGAACTCATAGTATAATATTTTCTTTATATACAACAATATTTGTAAGACAGCGACTTAACTGCTGAAGCGTTTACTTGCAGCCGTTCAACAGAACAGTGAAGTGTACTAAACGTAGTTAATCGCTTTTAAACAGATAATTAATAACGTCTATGAAATCGCTCAAATTATAAAGTTTATTTTTTATGAAGTTTTATTTTCGAGGAAATTAAAAATTAAATAATGTTTAATAATTGTGCATCTTATTTAGAACTCAGCGGTTGAATAAATATGTCAAATCCTTTCCTGTATCGACCCGAATCAATACCTCTCTCTTTATCTATAACTAAAAGTCATATATGTTTTCCCAACATAATGAACAAATTTCTTTAAACTTATCGAACGTTAAATCAGCACTGACATTATCCTCATATACATGGCGCAGATTCATAATATCTTGTTTGAATAGTATTAAAAATTTGCATTGTCTCGAATCAACTGTTTTTGGGATACGGCTATAAGTTTGACACAAGTAAAAACAATCTATGTTTTTATGCCGACCCATACTGAAATATTCTCTCATTAAATTTTGTTTGTCACAAGCAACATCATCGAAGATGAATATAGGAGCATTGGATTTTGCTTGCGATGGAGATGGAATGTTGTTTTTCTAAATTGTTATAAGCAAATAATTGATACCTTGGATTGGTTTAAAAGATTTTCTAAATAGCGATATTTTGATTGAAAGAGAGATTTAGAATAAACGTAAACGTTTTCAAATCGAAGCCCGTTTCCGTGCTCAATTAAACTGATCATAGTGTTTGTTTTTCCACAGTTCGAGGGTCCCACAATAAGACAACGTATTGTAGACGGTAATAACTCACCATGTCTTTGACAGGTTTCAGAAATCTGTAAATCATTATTAGAAACCGTTAAAGTTATCGGCTGTTGCACAGTGCGCATTTTGTTAAAAACTAAATAGAAACATTGATTTAAAACAAATAAAAACATAATTACATTTAAACAGTTGATTTAGTATTGATCGTGCGCTTGAACGATTAAAAACTATAAATAACCTCTTCGCAACCAAATATGGTTAGAAAAGTAAAATTGTCAGGAAGAATCGTCACGGTGACGGTCTTGTAAATTCCGTTATTAATAAATTACCATTCGAACTGCACATTCCGGGTTATAAATTCTGTGGTCCTGGAACAAAACTCTCGAAGCGATTAGCTAGAGGTGATCAAGGTGTTAATAAGCTCGACGAAGCTTGTAAAATTCATGATATAGCCTATAACAACCATAACGATTTGGAAAATAGACACAGAGCTGATTTGATTTTATTAGAGAAAGCGAAAGAGAGTTCATTCATCGGACGCTTCGTTTGGAGAAAAAGCTGCAGCATTAGGTGTAGCAACAGCGATGAAAGCTAAAGTAAAACTCGGCATGGGTTGTTTTAAGAAAAATAAAATTTTAAAACGCAAGCAAAGAAACGCATTAAAAAGGGAAAAGGGTTGAAATTTAAAGACGTGCTGAAAGTCACAAAATCTGCAATAAAAGGATATAAGTTTAACAATCCATCTGATGCTATCAAAACAGCAGTAAAATCAATAAAATCATTAAAAGGAAAAAGATATTAAAACCAACACGAGTAATACCTATACCAAAGATTGGAGGATTTCTACCCTTAATTCCAATTTTACTGCACTCGGGGCTTTGGGAACTTTAAGTGGTGGTGCAGCAGGAATAGCAAGGCGGTTAATGATGCCAAACAAGCCAAAAACAACTAGAGGAAAATCAAAGACATAACAAAACCATGGAATCTATTGCTTTAGGAAAGTCGGGAAATGGACTATACTTGAAACCATACAAAAAGGACTCGGTCTTTTTTAGGACCACAAAACTCTCGAAAAACTACCAATAAAACTTCCAAAACGAGCACTGACCGACGTGGATCTAAAAAATATGTAAAACTATTGGATATATCTAATTTTAGAGGGGTATTTATGAAAAACTCCCTACCTACCAATAAAGTTCGTGTTAACGGATGCGGTATAGTAAACCTAGATAATGAAGAAGGAGAAGGAACACATTGGACTGCATATAAAAAGTTTGGAAACAGTTCGGTTTATTTTGATAGTTTTGGAAATTTACAACCACCAATCGAATTAATAAGTTATTTAAACAGCAATGGACCTTGTGACATAAGCTATAATCATAAAAGTTTTCAATCATTCAATACTGTAAATTGCGGACATCTATGTTTACAATTTTTGTATAACTATTAATATATATACTTTAAAAACTCAGTTGTTTCATTAAAGCGTATGTAATATCATGTCACTAACGTTTACATTGTCTGGTACAGAATCAATACTTTCTAGTAGTTATTATCCCCTATTATACTAGATGATAGTGAATATGTACTGGGGTTGATTAATTTAGAAAGCTTTTAATTCAATTGCAAACGTAGATAACACTAATAACAAATTTTTATTTTACGCTGCAAAACGGTAAACAATCTATTATTAAAATAAGTGAAAGGTGCTTACGAGAGTGATGATCTCAATAAATACTGAATTAGAGAACTTGGGTATTACGATAAAGGAATCAATTCACCAATACATTTAAAGCTGGATGGAAACAACAACACACTAAGATGTCAAGTTAAAGCTAATTTCGATATTGATTTCACCAAATCAGATTCAGTTGGAACTTTATTGGGTTTTAAAGCAGAAAACTAAAAGCAGGTAAGACCTATGTATCAGACTTTCCATCTAAAATATCTAAAGTAAATGCTTTATGTATCGAATGTAATATCGTGTCTGGTGCATACAGAAACGGAGAACAAGTGCACGTTGTTCACGAGTTTTTCCATCAGTTCCTCCCGGTTATAAAATTATTGAAGCTCCCGCTAACGTTATTTATTTACCAATCAACACCAAGCAAATAGACGAAGTTACTATTAAAATAACAGATCAAGATGGAAATATAGTCAATTTTAGAGGAGAAGTGATAACAGTACGTTTGCATCTACGAAAAATTCGATAAAATTCTGTTATGGGTATAGTGTTTAATTAGTACAAATCTGTTGGCAAGAACATAAATACAACCAAGAAAAGAAAATCAGTCAGTCGAACATCAAGATTGAAACAGTTAACAAGAGAAAATCGAGATTTCTTAAAGTCCCTGGGATTTAAATTACGAACGAGTTAAAAAATGAATTTTGAAGTTTTGAATGTTAACGAAATTCCTCTATTTGACAATGCTATTTCCTACGCCGAAAAACGAACCCACCCACCGTACGCATCAAGTTCTTTCAATAACAACGATGAAATAAGGATACCTATTCAACAACAGGAAGTATACACCCTACCTTGGTATAGTTCCATACATTTTCAAGGAAAAGTAGAAGTACAAGACGGAGAAACCGTTGTGGAAACAAGCAATGTTAAATTTATTAACATGGGCATTTTATTCCTATTCGATGAAATTCGTTTAGAAATAGCTGGAAACGTAGTCGATCGCGTTAGAAATCCAGGAATTACTTCTGTTCTGAAGGTTACGTTTCTTATAATAATGAACAAAGCAGAGCGCTACAAAATGGAGGCTGGTTTCAAAAGAAAGTTCTACGTTAATAGATGAAACAAGTGGATACTTTGATATTGTTGTACCGCTTCGATTAGTGTTAGGATTGTGCGACGATTTTAAAAAGTATTAATAAATTCGAGACAAGAACTAGTATTACTTCGAAGCAATACTGATAATAATGCATTGATACTAAATGATTTAACAAAAATGTGAAGGTTCATTTACATAAAATAGCTTGGCGAATGCCCCATATATCGGTCGCAATTAAAGAACAGCTAAGATTATTAGACGTTGTTAAGCATGCAAGAGAATTGTACATTCCGTTCAGAAGTCGAGAGTTACATGAGTATCCGCTATTACCTCAAACTCAAAAGCATACGTGGGCTATTAAAACTACCGTAGAAAAACCTCAATGCTTAATTATAGCGTTTCAAACAGATAGAAAAAATCAACTAACAAAAAATTGTAGTCGTTTCGATCATTGTGATTTAAGTAACATTAAAGTGTTTCTAAATGATACCGTTTACCCGTATGACAATTTAAATCTGAATTTAAAAAAAAATCAGTTTGCACTACTTTATGAAATGTTTGCTGATTTTCAATCAGCATTTCTTTACAAAGAAACTGAACCAATATTTACGAGAGAAGAATTTAAAGAAATTGCGCCCATAGTAGTGATTGATTGTTCCAAACAAAAAGATGATCTTAAAGAGGACCCGTAGATATAAGAGTAGAATTTGAAACTAATTTAATTATTCCAGATAAAACCACAGCATACTGTTTGATTCTTCACGATCGAATTGTAAAATATATTCCAATAAAAATATTGTATCATTAGTACAATAAGTATACGTTAATTATATAATTTTGGTGTTTGTGTAAATTGTAGTGTTCAATAAAAGATTAAAAAAAATAATATGATATTTATTTATTTATTAATAAAAGTAATATTTTTACAATCATGTTAAAAATTACAATAAAAATTTACAATAAGAAAAAATCTTTTAGTTGTCGTTCTCCTTGTACTCTTCATCAACATCAACAAATTCCCTTATGTCTTCAACAAATTGAGCTAATCCCACATCAATCAGCAAATCCATTAAAATCTCGACGGTGAGTATATCAGCTAAGTATGCTCGACAAAGAGCCACACCTTTTTATACTTTTTGCTAAGACATAACACTCTTCCTCTGTATAAAACCCTCGATTGTAGTTAATCTCATGTTCGGCATCAAACTCCAAAGCAGTAAAGTGTTCTACCAACCGTTCAACAGCACTACGTAAATCAACAGCTTTAGGCCACGATTGTTCGGCATAACACATCCACATTATTACGTTTATTATAGTAGTAATAGAACAACTCAAAATTTATCAATACTATGAAGGCTTTTATATCTTTCCCAACGTCACCAAACAGTAACAGCATAAGAGGGGTACAATATAGAATATGTATAACGCAGTTTAAGATATTCTAAAGTTTAACATAATGAAAGAAAAAACTGTACGGTTCAGAGTTGAATGCGAAGTGAAGAACATAGTAATGTGGAAGTTTGCTCACCAGCAAGCAAGAAAAGGAGACTGGGAAGAAAAGGCACGTGATAGATATAGATTTCTTAAAAGAATTGAAGAAATAAATAAAAACATTTCTTATATATTCGAAGATAATCACAGAACGCATATTTATAATGAAATAATTTTAAATGTAAAAATAAAATAAAATAAAAGTACTAAGATGTAAATGATTTGTTTTCACCAAAGGGGGCAAACGTAGTAGGGGGGCCTAGGGGGTCCAGGGGGCTTGCCTTGGCGGGCTGGTAAACCGCTCGTGAAATTTGACCCATCAAAAGTGAAATCTGACACCGTAAGTGAAATCTGACACCTCAAAAATTGAAACCGTAAGTGAAATCTGACACCTCAAAAATTGAAACCGTAAGTGAAATCTGACACCTCAAAAATTGAAACCGTAAGTGAAATCTGACACCTCAAAATTGAAACCGTAAGTGAAATCTGACACCTCAAAAATTGAAACCGTAAGTGAAATGTGACACCTCAAAATTGAAACCGGAAGTGAAATATGACACCTCAAAAATTGAGACCGGAAGTGAAATGTAATCCTTAAAATATAAATATGACGTCAAATATGATATTTGACACTTAAAAAATGAAACTTTTAATCGGAAGTTAAATTTGGTATACTAAAATCAAAATTTTGCGCAAGAAACACTTTAAAACTCTAATGTTTTTTCTATACCTTGAAATAAATAAAAATTGTATAAAACAAGTACTAATTTAAGTCAACTTGTGCTATACAAAACTTTGCAGACGAACTTCATGGTCCACCCCGTATTTTAACATATTTAGATTTACAAGTTCTTCAACCACAGAGTATTGAAAGTACCGATGAAATTACACATAGCACATATGCACGTAGGTATATTTTACCATATTTAGATTTTGCTTTATTTCTTAATAATTAATAGATAAATAATACGTTTGGGAATAAAAATTAAAACAATGTATAATTTTTTCTTTCTTTTATTTATTTTTGTAATATATTTCATTTTTGTTTGGTTTTATAATTCCATTTGGCTGCGGCACATACGTAGGGCAGGGGGTTCTTCGTCCCAGTTTTCAAATGGTTGTGGAAGTTCACCGCTGCAAGAGACCACGGGTTGAATGGGAGCCGGTCTTTCTTTTTCCCACTGTTGCCATTCCTTCATTTTCCTTTGATAGTCGGCTTCTTTTGCTGTTTCGGCCTCTTGCGGGTGACACTTCCACATATGGGTCGTTAATCGGTGCCGCAGCATAATGTGGAATGGATCCACAGGACACTGTACCATCCCTGCAATAAGTATTAAAAAAATTAACATTAATCATTAATGAAATGTATTAATTTACCTCTTGGTAGTTCATGTTTATACGCGTTCATCTTCAGTATGCGTAGACGATAATATTATATCTCGATGTGTTAATATCAATTAATCTTAGTTTGTATCGAATATATATATATATATATGTTTACCCTCTCTATTTTTAAACCCCTCTTTCCTCTTTTTATTGTAACTTCTAAAAATTATTAGTAGGGATTTTAAAACAGTCAGCAATTTTGAAATGTTCAAAGTAATCTAAAAATTTTCCACCGGAAGTAATAAGCATCAAATTACGTTTCCATGAAGAGAATCATTTTCAATGTGATTGTCCTTAATCTAGCTCATTAAACAAAATTAAGGTCAACGGTCATTATCCGCTTTTAGATCATTAACCTATAGTATGTAGTATACAATTTCATTTCCTGGGTTATGTTACAACTTTGTTTTGAATATATAAGTACGTCTATCAGGTATCGTGTTATTTTTCCAATATCAGCTAATGGAGTGTGTGACAAATTTGTGCAAACGTTCAATAAGTGTATTACGTGTTTACATAGATAAAATAAAGAAATTGGAAGAAATTGATAATATACAAATTTATATCAACCGCACTATACAAATAGTTCGAAGAGCAATTAAAAACGAAATATACAAGGATAACGTTTTCGAGTCATCTTCATCCCTAGAAGCAAGTTTAGCATACCTACTACAGTACAGACTTAAAATTAAGCAGCTTAGAAAGAGTTTACTGATCAAATCTGGCGCTGGTTTGTCAACAAAAGCAACACTAAAACGTAAAAGGTGCAACGTGAAGTGGGAAGACGTTGAATCATGCTTCAATAACCGAATAAGAACGGGTATGATATCAAATGTCAGCATTAAGGATCCTTTAGTGTTTTTGAATAAATCATTTAAATGTTTTTCAATCAAAATTAAGAAAGTCTTGAATGATTTTATGATTAAAGTAAATGTTATTTTATCGGCAAATTTTATAAAACCTAATAATGGAGATGTAGATACTAAAACTTTTGCTACTAAAAATTTTCCTATTGATTGTACCACTAATTTAAAAAATGGTATCATGACAACGTCATAGATAAACTCATTACAAAATTGCAAGAGTTTTCTGAAAAAGATTCTGGATGGGCTTTACTAGAAATTTTGGGTTTAAAAGTTAACATAAACAGATATGACCCTCTAAAAGCAGGATACTCAACTTATGTGTCAGTCCCAGATTTTATTAAAAATAAACATGCAGTAATTAATGTTCAAAATAATGATAGTAATTGTTTTCTTTGGGCTGTTGTTTCTGCTTTATTTCCAGTCAACAAAAATTCTAACAGAATGTCTTCTTATCCTCACTTCAGTGATGTATTAAATTGTGATGGTATTCAGTTTCCTATCACAATAAAAGATATTCGAAAATTTGAACACCTTAATAAAGTAGCTATCAATATTTATTGCATCGAAAATAAAAAAATTTTACCTTGTTCGCTAACCACTAACCATGAAAATGATATTAAATTAATTAACTTGTTAATGATATCTTTAAGTTCAAACTCCAATTCTATCAATAATACATTGCATGATGAATTTTTAATGTATCACTTCGTTTGGATTAAAAAATATGTCAGCTCTTTATCGAGACAATTATCTTTTGATTCACATAAGTTGTTCATATGCGAACGGTGTTTAAATTACTTTACGTCAGACATTTTACTAGAAAAACATAAGGTGAATTGTTTAAAGGTCAATAACTGTAAAATCAAATTACCAAAAAATCAGATAAGTTTCTGTATTTTAAAAATTATCGTTACCAAGAGAAAGTTCTTTTTCCATATATGCAGACCTCGAATGTATTTTAGAAGCTTACGGTGAGACCAATCAGGTGTTACAAAAACCAAAACTTCTTCATATCAAAAACATATTCCGTTTAGTGTAGCTTATTATTTTAAATGTTCCTACGATAATAGTTTGTCAAAGTTCTCCATATATCGTGGACAAGACTGTATTCGTTGGTTCGTAAATGAGTTGAAAAGTATTGCTTTTTATTGCAATGATATATTACGAACAACTGTCCCGATGACTAGTCTTGACATTATGCAAACTCACGATTTTGTTAACACCGATACTTGTCATATTTGTAAACAATCTATAACAAATAATGAAACCCGTGTGCGCGATCATAATCATCAGACAGGTCAGTTCAGGGGAGCAGCTCATCAGAGTTGCAATTTGAATTACAAAGACGATCATGTAATACCTGTGGTATTTCATAATTTGAGCAGGTATGATGCACACTTCATTATAAAAGAAATATCTACATCTTTTGAAGGTACTATTAAATTGTTGCCCATAAATAAAGAAAAGTATATATCTTTCACAAAACGAGTTTCCGGAACAAATATTTCTCTCAGGTTCGTAGATTCTTTCCGATTTATGTCTCAAAGCTTAGATAAACTTTCAAACAATTTGAGCAACGAACAAAAGTTAATAACTGCATCTAATTGCAATAGTATTGAAGAATTCAATTTAATTAATAGAAAAGGAATATTTCCCTACGATTATATTGATTGTTGGGAAAAACTTAACGAAAAAAATTGCCTCAAAAATAAATTTTATAATCGATTACTAGATCAACACATTTCTGATAAAGAGTATTGTCATGCTGTTAACGTATGGAAAACTTTCAATATTCAGACGCTCGGTGATTACTCAGATTTGTATTTAAAGACAGACGTCTTACTTCTGTCAGATGTTTTTGAAACATTCCGTGAAACTTGTATAAAAACATATTCTCTCGACCCCCTCCACTATTACACGGCCCCGGGATTAACTTTTGATGCTATGTTAAAAACAACAAAAATATCTTTAGAACTTATTACTGACATAGACACTATCCTTTTTATTGAGAAAGGAATTCGAGGAGGTGTTTCTCAATGTTCGAACCGATATGCAAAAGCAAATAATAAATATATGAAGACCGGATATGACCCAAATCAGGAAAGTACATATTTAATGTATTACGATGTGAACAACCTATATGGTGCCTGTATGTCTCAATACCTACCCTTTGGTGGTTTCGAATTCATTACAAACTTTGATATTTCCGATATTTTAAATACCCCAAACGATTTCAATGTAGGATATATAGTCGAATGTGACTTAGACTACCCACAATACTTACATGAATTGCATAGCGATTTGCCGTTGGCGCCAGAGCATTTGATTCCACCAAATTCAAACTCTAAACTTAAAAATTGTTGTTAACTTTGCATCCAAAGGTATACTATGTAATTCATTATAGAAATCTAAAAATGTATTTAAACCTGGGCATGCATCTACGAAAAGTTCATAGAGTTCTTAAATTTGAACAATCGCCTTGGTTAAAACAGTACATTGATTTAAATACGCAACTACGTCAACAGTCAAGTAATGATTTTGAAAAAGATTTCTATAAACTAATGATTAACGCTATATATGGTAAATGTATGGAAAATGTAAGAAAACATAAAGATATTCGTTTAGTAACAAAATGGGATGGTCGATGGGGAGCGCGTTCGCTAATATCAAAACCAAATTTTCACAGTTCTGTTGTATTTGATAAAGATACGACTATTATAGAAATGAATAAACTAGAAGTATATATGAACAAACCCATCTACGTAGGATTTAGCATTTTAGATTTATCTAAAACGTTTTTATATGAGTTTCACTATGATTATATCGTAAACACCTTTGGATCAAATGCTAAGTTACTTTATACCGACACAGACAGTTTAATTTACCATTTTAAGGTTGACGACATATATGAATATATTAAGAGAGACAGTAATAGATTCGATACTTCTGATTATGATTCTGAAAATATATATCAAATTGAATTAAAAATAAAAAAATTCCAGGTATAATGAAAGATGAGAATAATGGTAGAATAATGTTAGAGTTTGTAGGGTTAAGATCTAAAATGTATGCTTATATTGTTGATGACAACTCGCAAACAAGATTATTCAAAAATCTAAAGGATCCACTCGGTCTTCTATCAAAGCAGTTACGTTTGAAGATTATAAGGATTGTTTATTCAATAGAAACATTATTGAAAAAACTCAAAGGTTGATTAAATCTAAGAAGCACGATGTGTTTTCTATAAACCAAAACAAAGTGGTTCTCAACCCTTATGATGACAAACGTATGCTTGGGAATAGTACCGATACAAAGCCGTGGGGTTACGTATGCAATAAATGATTTATAGTGGGAAAATTATAAAAAGAACGGTGAATTTTTGGGACAGTATTAATTTCATTAACTGAATGTAAAGTTGCTGTGCTTCACTTTTTAATGAAACAATAGTGATGGATACACCACTACAAATTAAATTGGAAATTCAGGAGCAAATCCAAGTAATTTACGAGGACCATTTTAAAAGATCGATTATGTTCTTTAAAACCGAGAGTGGAAAAGAATCCTTCAATTTTTACTTAACAAAGATGATTTCGTTATCTCCGAAGTGATCATTTCATTTGTAACAACTCGTGGTGTACTCCTTGGTGTAAATGAACTATGCTGTTTGTTAGAAAAAGAAGAATATTGGAAAACTATGTACAGACAATTGTTAATATATGTAAAAAACGTAATTATGAAACACTAAATATCGATAAACTCGATAAAATTTTAAATGAACACAGTTTAGAACGTCAGGAAGCATACAAACTATATGTAATGAAACTAGCCTCAAAATATAATCCTGTTAAAATGTTCAACTTACAATATTCTGTAGAAAATATATTAAACAAATTTAGAAATATTCACACTTGGATTGATGAATTGATATGTGAATCGGCGTATGTGGCTGATTGTCAATTTGTTAAGATTATAGTCACTGTAATAATTTCAAAAATATCGTTTACAAGTTTAATCCATCCAAAAATTCAAAACATGCTGACCTCTGGGCATGGTTGAACGAAAACATTTCGAAAGGGAGGAAAACATCTGAGGAACCGCTCGGCTGGACTAGCGGACCAGAAAGTGCAAGATGGCCCTCGTCTAACTTAAATGATTATGAGAATACTTTATCTTTGTTAAAGTTAGTTATGCACGAACCAATTGTAAATGACTGTAAATAAATACTTGTAATATTGAATGTAAATCAGACTTAAATAAACCTATTTATTTATTGAATATTGAATATGTCCAAAATGTGATTTATAAAAAAATCACTTTACAGATTGAAGCGTCATGTTAATGAAAGATTCATTGCACTTTATGTATGAACAATTCTCACGGGAAGTCTTGTCTCTTCTTACATTAAATTTGCAAATCTGCAAATAGCGCCTCTTGCGACATCCGTTGTTAGATTCTCTTAAAGTTCATATGCTGTTGAACTCAAAGTGCTAACTTGCGTCTTATTATATATCCATCTCTTTCATTCGCTCTCTTTCTTTGTTTTCTCTATTTCAGAATTATGAAGTAGGATGTTTTAGCAGATTCATCACTTTTGATTACATTTAAACGTTGAGTGCCAGTTTAGAAAATCAGTTGACAATCTCGCGTACAACTAACTTAAAAAACAAACAAACATGTCGAAACTATCTTTAAAGAAAACACCGAAAGTGACCATTTTAAGTGATGTCGTAATTCCGGTAAGTAATAATAAATTTCTATCAGTAACTAGTGAAATTACTATTACATGAAACGATAAAAACAACTCATATATATAACAAATTTTTTTGTGTAGGCACCATTTGGATTGCAGGAAATGATGGAAAACGCGATAGATAATTCTTCTTCTTCTCTTTATCCTGTAAGTATCTATAACTCAGTTAGAAGAACTGCCAATTTACTTTTATAGGTTATTATTAGTTATTACTTATACTAAATATGCATTTTATTTTTTCAGCCGCAAGAATCATTTTACGAAATGATATCGCCACCACCATTACAGCCCTCACATGATCTTCCTCAACCGGAAATCGTAGATTTGGACAACTTTCCTACTCCGATCCATGTGCCGGACTTCACCATAAATGTAAGTAATGACCGGTTGCACCAACACGACTTAAAGTGAACCTCAGCTTAAAAACAATTGTTGCTATGGTTTTAATAATTGTACCTAAGTTTTTTAAGCAAGACTTAAATTTAAGTTGCGTTGGTGCAACCGGCCAATAATGTTTTTATATGTTCACATCAATAATTCTGTTTGTGGTTGCATGTATTAATTACATTATGTTTTCATAGGCTGAACCAATTGGAAAAAGTTGGCGAAAGTTGAAGGAGGTGTACCAAAAATCCTCCGATGAGGAAGATATAGAAAAAGATGAAGAGGACGAGGTGGCTGATATTAAGGCATCGTACAGAGGAAAAGTAATGGAGAATATTGAGGACAAATGGAAAGAACTGGAGGCACAGCAAAGTGAACTAAAATCCATTATAAAAAATATAAACTAATGAAAATAAAGTGAAAAAAACAAAAAAATCATTATAGAGTTGGGTGAACTATATAAATTGTTTTCATAAGTTTTAGTGTTGTAGTGTATATTATTTTAGTTTTTAATCATTTGTATATATGTATATATTTTTTTTGTCATTTTTTTAGAATTAGTTTTTTTGTAATATGTTTTTTTTCTTATCGAAAAAATAAAATTTTTTAAGTGTATTTTTTTTTATTTTCTAATACCTTATACAGGTCGGCAAATAGTGAATTAAAAAAAAAAAATGTAAGTGCAATAAAACTTAAAAATTGAATAACAAGTAGTTTAAAACACATGTCAATACAGTGCGTTTTCATTAGCGAAGTGTCTTTCAAATAATTTTAAGACAAAAAAACCAATATAATTAACATTAATTTTTTTCAAACGTTAAAAAAAGTTTTTATGTTACTACCTTTAAAACAAAAATAAATTTGAAGAAGCACTAACAAATTTAAACAATTTTTTTATATCAAAATTTTTAGTGATTTATTGTTCTACTATTCAAAGTTAATTCATGAAAGTCTTAATATTATAATTAGAGGTTTTCTCTTCATTCTTCAATAAGATTTAATAGTAGTAAGATTCCATCTAAAATCTATCATACAATATATGTAGCAATACGTCTTTAACGATAAACATTCGATTTAAAATTCAAATTTCAATGCAAAACAATCAATGTCATGCAAGAGCAATAACTTTAATTTCAATATATTTGTTATTTATATTCGTGTTCAGCTTAAATAAACTAAAGCAACCCAGTTCATTACAATTAACAAATAATAAGACAATTGAGACTACAAATTTAATTTTATTAACAATTTTTTTAATTTCATACAATTCAATCGTATCAGACAATTCTTTCAATGATTTTAAATACATTTTTAATTTGTAGTTATAATATTTTCTTAGACGGTGTTTGTTTTTCATTCTTCGCCTTTTTCAATAAATTCAATATTTGTAGTTTGACCAACAGGACCTCGACTAACCAAAAAATGACTGATCCGGATCTTATAGCTCCATTGATTTTATTGATGTCTTCAATAGAAATGATGTCAGTAAATCGTTGCGGAAGAAGGGTCTTGAATTCGTCGCACCGAACTTCAACTTTTCTCCGTATATTGTATCGATTTTATTTAAAGACACTATCTCGTACTTTTTTCAACAATCAAATTACTGACACTTAAGTAGGGCAGTACATGTGCCGATTTGTTTAAACTTGCAAAGTATGACATTTATAAAGTTTTACTTGATTAATAGCAGAATATTCAATAAACCACCTCACTCGATTCTCCCTTTTATATCGATGTGAGATAGTACACATCGTTTTTCACGAATAATTACGAACTCTTTAAACACCCCTGCATTTAAGGACTATTAACCTAAATCTAGATCAGTGCACTTAATTGAGGGCAAAGGTCTTTGACTTACCGCGCCTCCGTCCCTTTCTTCGTTCCGAGCCACCCCGAACGTCCCCGAGCGACCTTGAACAATTTCGATCATGCACGGACGCCCCTGCAGGTAAACGAGGACAACAGACATTTAAATATCCCCACTACAAATTCAAATTTCGCGCCAAAAGTGAGCCAGAAACGGTACTACTACACTACTTTGTAACTTTTATTTTGATAGGTATTACAGCGAATCTATTTGTGTACAAATTGCTGAATTGTCATCGCTTTTTTTCATTTTGCAATAAGTGGGGGTGCCATCTTTATCGACGTGTTAATAACAATTTTATGAAGACATTAAATTTGAGTTTTTTAAATCAATTATAACAGAGTTTTAAATTAATCTTTATTATGAACATTACCGCACCTTATGATTAGTCAACCCAAACGTCCGAGTTGTATAAATCAATTTGTTTCTGTAACTGCATGTAAACGAGTCTTTCTGCTATCTTTAGAACTTTTGTTTGATATCCCTTTTCGTATCACATTGTTCTTACAACTGCCACGTTGGCAATTTGTCTTTTCAACTGGCTCAAGCGAAAGTGAAGCATTTTATTAGCAACCAAAGAATTATTGAAAATATACATTGAAGTCGACACGCCGCTTAAGCCTTTATTTTAAATACGTACACAAAATTTGGGTGTTTTTCTTATAGAACTTTACCTGACAAAGCTAGTTAACGGACAATTAAAAGCATAAATCCACCAAAAAGTTACTTTACCATCTTTGTGGTACTACTGTTGCTGCGAGGTGTACCATTCCGTTTTTATGAAGCATACGCTGTCAGTAATATATTTGGAGAGATGTGGTATTTAAATGACCTTTACCTCTGACACCTGGCCAACGTGTCCGTGTGAACTGGTCTTAAACCTATTACGTATGATGCTTCAGACTAAACTTCATCTGCTGCATTTTATGTTCTAGTATCTCAAATAACACGTTATTAGATAAGTGCTGTAGTTTTAAATAATTCATTTCTTTAGGCATCCCGTTCTTGAAACTTCTATGATTATAGCTGCGGACCGTGTAAATCCGTATCAATTTCATTTTCATATAAACCTTTAGAAATTCGGTTTACTTTTATCTGTAATTCACGAAAGCAAAACTTTTTGAAAGTAAGAGGGTAATTAGAAGATGGAAGAGTGGAGTAATGGATATAGACAAGTGCACGGAAGGGGCGGTATAAAACGGAAGTTGTAAGGACAGAAAAGGTACATAAGAAGATGGAAGAGGAAATGGAGAAGTATGGATGTTCTTAAATAAAGAAAAGGGGACTAAAGTAAGAAGAGGAAGGGAATAGAAATGAAAGAATGGAGGGATCATTGTAAAGGGGTACTAAGGGGTGAAGAGAAGAGCACAAGAAATATGGAGGAAGAGAAGTGGGAGTAGAAGAAGGGGGATGGAAATAACGGAGGAAGAATGGAAAGAGCCATACGAAGGATCAAAAAAGCAAAAGCAGTTGGGACAGATGGAATACAAGGTGAACAGTGTAAATACACCGGAGAGAAAGCGAGAAAAAACATGCTAAGAATAATGAATAGGATAGGGATGGGAAAGAATTTCCTATTGATTGGAGGGAGGCAATAATATGCCCAATACACAAGGGAGGGAAAAGAAGGATGTAAGGAATTATAGGCGAGTTAGTGTAACTAACGCTTTTTATAAGGTGTATGCATCAATATTGTAGGAAAGACTGGATAAAGAGCTGGAGGAAAAAGGAGTAATAGGGAGTGGTAGATTGGTTTCGAAGGGAGGAGGCAATAGACAATGTGTACGTACTAAATCAATTAATTAATAAAAATTGAAAAGCGAGATGGGAAATGTATGCGTTGTTTGTGGACATTAAAGCTGCGTTTGACAATGGGACAGAGATAAATTGTTGGAGTTATAAGAAAAAGAACATACAGAGGATATAGTGAAGGGTATAGAGGACATTTATAGGAAAACAAAGTGCAGGGTAAGGTAGAGGAAATTAAGTGACGGACTTTGGACAAGTAGAGGATGAGGCAGGTGTCCCTAGCCGAGTTTATTTTCATTGTACATAGGGAGTTGGAGGATACACTAAAGGACATCAAGGAGAATGTGAAGGGAAGGTGAAAGTGTTTGTCTTGCATACGGATGATGTGGTGGTGGTGGCAAAAAGGGAAGAAATGATTGGAAGAAGAGACAGTAAGAAGTTCATGAAAGAAAAACAAAAAACAAATGAGGAAAAACAAAATTTTATCTTCAAAGGAAGGGGAAAAGAAAAAAATAAGAGGGGAGAGGGAGGAAGAAGTAATAATAGTATATTTAGAGTTAAGAGAATATGCAAAAGGACAGGCACACATAAAGGACTTAGAAAGGAAAGGAAAGAGAATAACAGGGCAGGTGTGGGGTTTAGGAGAGGACATTTGCGAAGGATGTTGTGAGAAGGGGGTGGTTATTTAAGAAATTAATACAAAGCGTAATGATGTATGGGGCGAGAGGTATGGGGATGGAATGAATGGGAAAGACTAGAGAAAGTGCAAGATAGGTATTGGAAAGGGGTATTAGGATTGGATAGGGAGACACCGGGGTATATAGTGGAAGAAAAAGTGAAATGGAATAATAAGGATACACGCGGGGATGATAGCTATGAAGTATGAAGAAGGTATGGAGAGAAGAGGAGATGGGGAGATAGTAAAAAGGTGTGGGAAGAGATAAAAGATGGAAGGATTAAATATGGACAAGAAGCAAGGAGACGATACTATGAAAGAGGGTTATGCGAGAGAGGAAGTAGAAAGGAAGGGAGAGGAGTAAGAATAAGTGAAGAGATTAGGCAAAGAGATAGAGATACGCAAAAACAAGAAGGGAGGAAAGGATCAGGACGGGTAAATATAATGAGAAGTATGATGGATTGGTGAGAGAGGAATTACCTAAATACTTGAAAGGAGACATGAATTTGAAAAACAAAAGAATTGTGGCGAGGTTTAGATGTGGGAATGAGGTGAGGAAAATCGGTACTGGTTGGACGACGAGAAGAAGAACTGTAGAATGTGTGGAAAGGGGTGGGAGAATTTGGAACACTTCAGTAGAGAATGTGAGGAACTAAGGAAGAGGAAAAACAAAGGGAAGAGTTATTAAGAGAAGGGAGAGGGGTTACGATGGATGGAGGAGGTGATCAGAAGGAGGGAATAGTAATAGGACTAGATAGGGTAGGGAAAGGAAGGGTTAGGGTTTTATATTGTTTTATATTGTTGTATATTTATGGAATGGAAACCGAATTACTTTTGTAAATATATGTAGAATTAAACAAAATAAAAATACATACATACATACACAAAAGTGCGCTTGCTTTTTTATAAATTATCCGGTTTTATAACTATAATTAAAGATCTCATTATTTATTTTTGTAGAATTTGAGTTTATAATAACATAATTAGGATACTTAATCTCGTTACTTAAATTTTCATTTGAGTTTGACCATTTTTGTTTCTGAGTTTTGTAGAGTACTTACTGTTAGATAAAGTTATAACTAGTCAAACTAAAACGTGGTACGATCTGTGTTGTTTATCTCATGTATGCACTATTTATTATTTTAAATGTGTTATCGTTATTAATTATAATTTGTTGTGTGGTATATTTCGGTTAGTGACACGAGAGGTACAGTCAGCTCTATTTTAGTAATTCATCGTGTTTCTTGTGGGAAAGGTTTATTTATTTTGTGTCCTGAGTTCCTACTAGTTAGGATAAATCTCTACCCTTGTAGGGTGGCGACCGATCCGATTCGAAGCATCTTTTTATCTTTAAATCACTAATAATTGCCTGCAAACCCTTTCCAAACGCAGCCGTCTGGTGGGTTCATAACATTTTATAAATTTAAATCTTTCAGCAAAAATGTAACAAACCTAAATTGTGGTAGTGATTGACACAGTGTACATTGTCAAATCACTTAATAGGTAGAAATTCTTTGCAAGCCAGTATAAACGATGGCAAAATATATTTCCAGGACCGTACTTAGGATAACTTAACCCTATTAAGGAAGGTGAATGTAAAAAAAAACTAACCCACTTGTTACTGGTGAAAGCGATGTTTTGCACCCTAATGTGGGTGATTCTTTAAAGCCAGTGCCAGATTAATTAGATGTTATGATGAGATAACTTAATTATTCATTGGAATTTGTTAATTCTTGGTTACCGTAGAGTTCAAGCGACTTTTTTTATTATTCTAAGTTTTTCCGTGTCTTTGTTATGTCCTTGTAGTTTAGCAATACTATTTTTAAGGAAGTTCCATGAAGGGTCGACACCGGTCCGGTAATGTGTGAAAACCGATTAAATATTATATAGACAAATTTCTATTAACTTTTAATAACTGGTGTGTAACTTTGGTGATTTTATTAACCGCTAATATTGTAATGAAGTTTTTGGAACAACACTAATCAAAGCAATCAAAACTTTGTTTGTTGTTGTTAATTGAAATAGTTTATGCATTATAACTTTTTAATATAACCAAAGGACTTTTCACAATTGCTATTTATCAGTTCAACTGTCAGATTTTTGAATATCTCAGTTTTCTAAGAGCAGAAGTAACAAAAACATTGTATCAGGAAGTAGGACAAAACTCTGACAACGAGCACGATATAGATTACCCAAAAGTTTCACTTAACGTTTTTTCATTTCAGCAAGAGTTGCTAAATACAAATGAGCCGACACATGAAGCAGGTACATCCTCATCTCAAGAAGAGTCAGCTATAAATTCAATTGGCCGTTAAAAAAATGGCACTATTATTTACACGATACAATACAGGTTATAGTAAACCCACCTTAAATAAAAACTCCGGCAGTGGAAACCTCAATTCTTAATAACTTTTTGATAGAAATATAAAATGGAAAGCGTGTGGACTCGGATTCTGAGAAACAAGTTTCAGTTGTGGGCGAGATGCTAATGAAACCATGCTACTGCAGTTTGTTACTTTCAGTGTCTTGCTTTCGTGATAAAAGGAATCGTTGACATCAATTCTAAAATAGTGCTATTCATCCGGTTCAGGTCCTTCCATATCTTTAAAAAGTTTGGTCACTCGTGCTAGCGAAACGTTAGGAAGAAATTCAATCAATGACGGCTTTTAAAGCCGAATCTATACAACAGTAGGGATACGGGTGTTTTTTAAATTTTTTTAATATGCCGTGGCTGAGTTTCATTTCGATATTGGTCACAAAATAAATATTGATAATTCAACTTTGATTGCCTAATCTTCTTTCTTTTTTAATAGAAAAATCAGGTAGAGTATGAAAATCATTAAGCGTTTAAATAATTTCAATCCCGACAGTGGTTTTGAACTTACACTTTGTGAATTCCCATTGTTAACCCACTTCTTTTCTATTTTGAACTAATCAGCGTCGTGACGCATGTTCTTTAATATATACAAAAGTATTTCCCTAATTATACACTACTTATAGTCTAGAATCTGGCTTGGATGACAAGTTGATTACCTGGCTTTTAGTTGCCTACCTTAAACTTTCTTCTCGCCTTGATTTTGCTTTTTATAATAGGTGGCGAAACGTTAAAAACACGGTCCCATCCCGGAACACGTTTTTGTTTCAACAGTAAAATCAAGTTTTTACACGTTTTGTATCAAAACAAAACTTAGTGGTAAATAAAGAGGAGATAGAAAAAACAAAAAAAACGATAATTTCTATGCACAAATTTAGTAGGCTATGTAAGCTTATATTTATTGCTATGATTAAAGATGAGCTTCCTACAGCCGAATCACATTTTCTTTAAAATATGTGCGTAAGAATTAAAGTTTGAGACCGCGTAGAGCTTAAAGAAACATGTCCTGTAGCAAACTAGGTGTTAAAAACTGTTAAAATGTTGATACTTACGCCTGTCAAGAGACCTCTACGAAAAATTTAAGTGTTAAATGAATCATCTTTAAAACTATGTTTCAATCCATAATAACACTTTAGAAGTGAAGGTGTAGTGTAGTGAGCGTAGAACATTGACCCTGTAGGACGTTATTTAGGTGGATAATGAGATTAATGCTCTATTTTCTCGTAATTTCAGTTTTATTAATGCAAGAAGCTTGAACAAAATAGGCAAAAGAGAAATACTTTAAACAAAAGAATCGATTTCCGGTTTCAAAAGTATCGAAAAATGTTGCGTCAAATTACAATTGACAAAAATTGAGAAGTTGATCAAAGAGTTGGCAGATTAAAATCAAAATAACGGAATAAAAAGAAAGATTTGAGGCAGTTCATTAAAATTTAGAAAAATTAGTTCAAATTTGAATTTTAATTGCCGTAGAGACCATGTCAAATTAGTCCTTAATAAAAATGAATATTTAACCTCCGAAAACTGTATCGGAACACGACGACCGAATTGAAATCGGGTTATGTTAAACATTGATAAAGTGGTTCCTGAAAGTAGAAAATAATCATTAAACTACCTGATCAACGTTTGTACAAACTATAAATTATTAACAGTAGTTAATAAATAAACAAAGAAAATTAAAACTTACTAAGAATAAATCAAAGTGATTTCGTAATGGTAAAATAGTTTGTAGTAACAGTCCTTTGATAATAATTTAAAGAAGACCGCCCCAGGTGTCAATACATTAACGAGACATCTAAAATTAACACAAAGAAAAACACCGACTAGAAGGAGATAAAGAGGACTTACCGTGATACGAGTTTGATTTGCATATTTAACACCAAACGTTCTTTGGTGTAATTTTCGATCGCCAACAGATGGCGCTTCCATTAACTTTCACATTGATTCAACGTCACGCCATAATTAGTTGTAGGGGGTCGGATACTCTAGCTATTTCTATTTCTACCTCTCGTGGTGTTTTATTGAATGATATCTTGTCTCTAGTGCTTAGAACATGACCTGCATGTTCCAAGCACTAGATTTACGATTGCTAAATCTTGAGGAAGATTTTCAATTCTTTCCAGTTAAATACCGTAAGTTTTTATCACTTACTTGTAAGCAGCGATGTCACCGATGTTCTTTTCTTTTTTGTTTTAGACGAATTTCTGGAGGTAAACTAATCACTAGTTTTAATTAGAGTTTACTAATGCCGAGCTTTGCCAAAAAAAAAAAGCAATTTCGTGCCAATACGATTTGGTTTTGAAAGTCAAGCGTACATGCAACAGACACAAGTTTAGTCTTTAGAGTGTTTACTTCATTCCAGCAGAAACGAATTTTACAACTGCTGGATGCCTTCCGTAAACCATGATTTTTGCCTGCTCTTGTTCAATCACGCTTTGAGTTACACATTCTCAAACAACAACTTGCTACCAGGTGTTGTGAACCTTAATTAGACATTATTTATACGCGTTAGTTTTACAACTCCATTTTACGCTGAATTCTGTAAAAGTTTAAATTAGGCACATTGCGACGTTAAGATTATAGCTCGCGCAAATTACGCAAATATTCTTGTTCGAACGTAGCGTCCATTGCGCTTTGGCGATACGTGCGTTTGTCTTATCTGAGAATTAATCACACCGAATTAAAAACTGTGATTTTGTTTTGAGCTTGTGTTTGTTTTTTTATTATTATCAATCGCAAAAATAAATAACACCCTATTTTTACTTGTGGATCTATCAGGAATCACTGGTTTAAACCGATGGTTTGTCTTTATCTTGGAACCAGTGGCGCCTCACCGAAATTATTTATAATTTGAAATAAAAATAATTAATTATTTAAAACCTCCTTTTGTGTATGATCACTTGTTTTCCTTCAACCTACGACGCCTACCGACGAGCAAGACTAGCCGAGTGTACATGAAAAAGTCGCAATAATCTAACGCTTCGCTCTAATTAAAATATTATGTTACTTAATCCATTGGTTTTATTTGTTTGCAACGAATTAAAAATCGAAAGTACGATTGAAAAAATTTCGTAAAGTTGTTCAGGTAGTTTTGGATGCGCAACGATGAGTTGAAGTGAGTAAAAGTTAGCATTTTCATCTCCGTAAACCTAATGGTATCTCAAATTGGTATGGCGACCCAAAAATCAATACCAAAAATTAGCTGGTGAATAATCTCTAGGATTACAAGAACTTTGAAGATCTTCGTTCGGTTTCCGACTGAAATGGGAAGGGTGACAGTTCCGAGAACGCTGCGTCTCACACCATTTGGGACAGAGCACGATGTTAGTCCGCTAGAAGATTACGTTAAAATTAAACGTCACAATATCCGTAATCTACACTTTTACTGAATTCAGCGTAAAATGGAGTTGTAACATAAACGCGTATAAATAATTTCACAATACCTGCTAGCAAACTGTTGTTTGTAAAAGCGTGACTCAAAGCGAGAGATTGGACAAGAGCAGTCAAAAATCGTAGCTTACAGAAAGCGGTTGTGAGATTTGTTGGAAATAAAATAAACACTCTAAAGTCCAAACTTGTGTCTGTTGTATGTACGCTTGACCTTCAAACCCAAATCTTATTGTCACGAAATCGTTTTTATTTTTTGTTTCGGTGAAGCACGGCAATAGTAAACTCCAATTAAATACTAGTGATTAGTTTACACTAAAAAATTCGTCTAAAACGGAAAAGTAAAGAACATTGGTGACATCGCTGCTTACAAGTGGGTGATAAAACTTACGGTATTCAACCGGGAAGAAATAAAATCTTCCTCAAGATTTAGCAATCATAAAGTGAATCCGTCTAGTAAAGCATTACAACCTAAAATAAACAACCGATTACCCTACGAAACAGGAAAATATGTCGGATTAAAAATAGCTGCATCTTCCAACAACTAGAGACTAGATATGATTCGATCAAACACCACGAGAGGTAGAAATAAAAATGGCTAGAGTATCCGGTCTCCTACCACAAATTATAGCGTGACGTTGAATCAATGATAAAGTTAATGGAACCGCCGTTTGTCGGCACTCGAAAAAAGCACCAAAAAACATATAGTGTTAAATATGCGAATAAAACCCGTAATAACCGTAATTTCGGGAAATGTTAGAGTAGTATAAAATTTTTTTCATAAATCCTGTTCGTAATGCATAGTTCTTGTAACTCTAATTTGTACTAAGTTAATTATTGCAAAATCTTCGTTCATCTGCGACGTGATTTACGTTTTGTCATCGATTCTTCAGTTATTGTTGCTAACTAAGCGTTGGATTAAAAATCAACGATTATAAATTTGTCGCCTAAGTTGTTTTAGTGCAGATCACTTTTTGGGCGTAAAACGGCACTAAATATCGCAACCATTTTATTAGGCATAGATCATGTAACAACTTTTGGGTTATAAATTGACATCCGCATATTATGTACTATTGTGAATATATGCATTTTATCCACCGCCAAAAAAGGTTTGTACGCTTAATTAATTAAACAACAAATTTTCATTTTTTTAAATTTTTAGTAAATACATACCTTAATAAAATAAGTAATAAACTTAGTTATATGTTTTTGTATATCCAACAAAATTTATACATACCTACTATTAAGAATACACATTCTAAAGAAACTGTAATATGATAGTTGCCTTTCACTATAATTTAATCGATCAAAAACTTTTGGTTTACTTTTAAAAGATTCTTTTAACATAAAATGTTAGAGAAATACCAAACTGCTTGTTATTCCATACATTATGTTGTTCTAGGCCGCAACGTGGTTTTAGACAAATTTAGCAAACATTATTTTTAAATTCATTCTGGGAATAACATTTTTTGCTTCAGTATTTATTTAGTAAAATAAAGAAAAAGTTATTCTATTCGAAATGTGCTTCACATAGTAGTAATAAGAAAAAGGCCGAGAAAAATTTTCGAGCGTAAATTTGATTGCCCTTTATATTACGTATAATGTATTATAAGTACACTAGTAAAATTTGTTTTTAGAATGTTTGTATTTCATAACTTTTAAATGATGTCTTTTTATTGCTAAAGCACTAGACGGGAACTCAAGGTTCTGAATAATTTTATGAGATATGCGCTCATGCTCGCTCGGTTGCTTACAAAGTGCAGGAAAGTACATAAACTTCGGTAATTGTATACGCGTAAGAGGATAAGAAATTTCAGGTGGAAGGTTATTTACTTCCTAGCGTGAAATTAGAACGGCTTAAGATAATTTAGGATTTACCCTTTATACAGAATACCCTGATCGGAAAGCAAAATATTAACACCGGATTAACAGTAAAGCATTTTCCAAAAAAACGTCTTAATAAACTTCTTTAAGATTGAGAGACAAGCGTGAACACGGATTTCTTTAATCTGACACTTTCGTTAAAAATAATCTCTCAAAAAAAAGAAATAAATAGAAATTAAATATGTAGGACGTCTTATAATTGTCATCAATTTATCAATGTGACGCATAGATCTAATCAACGCAGCTTAATGTGAGAAGGGTTAAGTGATAGTGAATGGTTTGTTGACCAAGTAAAAAACTTTCGAAGTTCTCGTAATTTATAGTTATTAGGGTGAAACTACAAATCTAGATGTCATCTATTTACAACTTTACTGTAAGTTATCTTAATATACTTCTTAATTCAGTTTTTATTTATTGTTGTACAGTAAGAATTTGTAGTTGCTACAACCAATACTTCAACTATTGAATAAATAACTACAACTACACGATCTGTTTTTAAATGTCACTGAAATGTTGTTTTTACTTTTTAAAAGCGTATCGAAAATAAAAATATATAATTTTTTGCGTCGCATGTTTGAAAACAATCTAACACTAAATTTTCCGCACTTGTGTTTATAAGCCCTATACGTCACTTCTATGTAATTATTTTCTTCAAACGTCAGTAAATTTTTTTTCATTTTTTCCCACAAAGTTTTTCTCGTTTTGGTCGAGGCGCCCGCCGGTATATAGTAATTTACAAAAAAACACATAGAAATTGATAACAAAAGTTTTATTCAAATCAATCATTAATAACGCTATTAAATTTGGTTACGATTTTCTAAAACCAATCTACATTTCATTTAAGAAAAAGAATTATTTACATTCTTGTAAACAATAGTAGATTATTTTACTAGGAGTTAAATAATATAATCGTTGAGCTTAAAGTTTGCTGGCGAGGCGTCAGCCGAGACAGCAAATTAAGCGAAACAATTATATTTTTTAATTCCAAGTAAAATATATTATTTTTCCTCAAGCGTTTATTGCTAGTTTTCATGTGTTATTTTCAAATTTTCGAGATTTTCGAGTGTTATAGTGACGTTTTATTCTGGACGAATTAAGTTGGTACTTTACTGTTACATTAATAATATGACATAACCGAGGTACCAACCTCTAAATAGTTGTGAAAACAAAGAACTGTTGCTTTTAATGTTTAGACAGTAAAAAGCGTTTTTAACGTCTGCCAGTAGTTCAATAATATGCCTTTTTATTGTCGCTTGAAGAAAAAACCTTTTATTTTAAAAATTAATAGTAAGTAGAATTAAGTTTGTTATTTGTAAATATTTTAAAATCTTAAATTGACAGTCTGCATAAAGAAAGGGTTTCTGTGAACTTGATTAAATATAACGTTGCGTCGCTATTATAAGATAAGAACGGTGTACGTGTGAAATAAACTCGAAGATTTCTTAATACTAATTTTTAAGCAGGCGATTCCAGATTATTTTTGTCAACACTTAGTTGGCTATAATTATCAAAGGATCGACTTATGTAACTGCTTTTATACATCTGTCGACAATCTTGCTTTATTAGTCCAGTCAGATAAGAAAAAATAGAAACATTAATCGGTAGTATTTTGAATTTTAGTATACATGTTTATTGGCGCTTTTCATTGGACATACTAAAAGTCTCATTCTAAATCTGTTTCGCTCAAACCGCCATCTTGGAAGAATAGTACACTTTTTCAGTTTTTTGTCTATATCTCGGCAACTATTACTAATACAAAAAATGTTTAGATAAAAAATGTAGCTTATTAAATTATCTATAAAAAAGCTTTAGTATCGGTATCGCTGATGATAACAGCTTAACTGTTGAAACACGTGTCCGAGTCAAGTTTTTGGTGCAGTTTTTGGTGTTTTTCTGTTGGTTAAATAGACGCTGCAGTTGGTGTTCCTTTCCTTTGGGTAAATAGTGAATTACCAACGAAGGAGACAGGGCCCCAGAGGATGAACTAACGTTCTATATCAACAACGTCATCATTTGTAGGCCACTTGAAACTTCTAGGTTGAATTGAACTTGTTAAAAACTTTATGGTAAACACATTTTTTGATGCTTGTGTAATATCCCTCCAATGTACCACTTGTCATCAAAATAAACTGCGTAATACTTCTCTTGAACTATGGATATGGGTTCTTAATCGGTGCATGCTTGAACCGATAGGCTTTGAGTCACCAGTGTTTTTATATAAACACACAGTCAGAGGCCCAGTTTTTACAACTCTCCTTGCAGCCTGTATGCCATGCACCGGATTGACATCCTTGAATAGTATTTCTAATACCTCATATTTCTACTTTAGGTTCTGCTCAGGAACATACAGGCATTTCACTTTCAGCTGTTCTTCTTTGGCAGTGCGAATTGTACCGCAATACATATAAAAATCTTAGGAGTTTTTGATGACTACTTTGTTCTGTATAACTCCTTTCTAAACAATTCTCTTCAGAACACCGCCAATAATAGGACTCGCTAAAGTTCCATTGGTAATACAAACTGGACGAAGAAAGTGTGACCATGGAACTTTGGTTTTGAAATGAGCTCCAACTCTTTCAGTCTACAGTTTCACTTTCTTAATTGGTTGGCCAATTTTCTGAGAAAAAGTGGAGATAATTCTCGAATTGAACACATTCACTTCTTTTGCTGTGTAACTTTGCACAATTAGATCAGAACCTTCCTTTCGGTAGTACAACACTAGTTTGCTTGCATTATTTTATTCTGGTCTTTCACAGCATAATTTTCTGCAAAGTTTGTCTGCAAAATTAGAGTACCTGGAGTTAGATCTTTTTTTTTTTTACAGTTCTTTTGCTTGCTTGAAGATATTGTAGAAATGACCCAAAATTCTCGTAATTTGACGATCGACTTCTACAGCCAGTTTTACAGCTACGAAATTCTGGGGTTTCATTTTTCGATCTTTCCACTGATTGAGAGTAACAAGTTCATCCTCCACAACATGCAAGTTTTCAGAGACCAAATTGGATACCTTATCCTTGCATTCTGGACACTGGTTATTCATGCACTGTGAGAAATTTGTAACACACACACAAGAGTAGCTTCTTGATCTTTCGATGAGACGGGCAAGACATTTGGAGGTCTCAACTCACAAAATTTGGAAAACCCAATCTTTGTATCTGGAAACTGTTTCTTGAACAAGTTAAACTTCTTTTAAGGTAAACATGAGCAGATGCTTCTCTTGGTGACTTTTTTCTTGTGTCATGTGTCTAGATATTTGACTTTCTAGATAAAAATGGATAACTTGCTGGACACATTTTTTACTTGTGGCAGTACTTCTTTTAGAACGGTTTTGTGATAAAGTTGTAGAAACTCCAGCTTTCTTTGCAAGTTCTTGTATTAGAGCTTTCTTTTTTCTTGGACTGCGTGGTAGTGCTGATAGAGCCTTTTTTATTGCTCTTCCATGAGATTGTCGGAAAATGGCAAGAAAGCCTGGTTTGTTGTAGCTCCCAGCTTCTTTCGCAGCTAGTTCCTTTTTACCCTGTCTCATTTTCCGCATTAACTTGGCTGCTTCATTTTCTTTTTTCTTCTATTCCTTGTTAGTTTCTCTTAAATTTCGTATACAATCTGCTGCTTTCTTACACTCTAAGTACTTGTTCTACTGGTACTAAAGTTATGTTAGTCACATAGTGTTCGTTAGTCACGCCTAGTTACGTTAGTGACATGATTAAGCGTTACGTTTGTCACTGTATTTGTAAACTATTGATACCAAAATAAGTAAAACCAGCTGATACATACTCTTCATGAAGTCCCAAAATAACAAACTTAACTGTTTCAATTCAACAGAAATTGTTTTAAAACACAAATTAAAAAAAGCAATTATTTGTGACAAACGCAACACAAACCCATTCATTCATTTTTTTAAGCCTAACAAAAGAAATCGGTACACTATTTTCAATTATTTTGATGGAAATGAAGCATCACATACTGTTCAAATGAAAAACAAAGGACACTTTACTCAGTTGCATTACTGCCACTCATATTTGAGTTTTAATTTACTTACTACATAGCAAATTTTACTCACGTAAATATCCGCCTGAAAATTGTGTATTAATGTAGACACACGTGGTTGCATCGATTCAGAGTTGGCAGATTTAGAAAATTCAATTATTTAGCTTAAAATGATGTTTAACATGACGTAGTAATAAAAAGTTTGAAAATCGGTGCGCAGATGGACATTTACGCGGAATGACCCAATAGTTTTTTGCAGCTTTACGACCTGTAAATATTATGAATAAATGACAAATTATTTAATTTATTGAAAATATGTAAAAGTTCGTTTATTTTTACCAATTAAAATCTTTGCATGCTACTCGTACCATTGTTTGAAACCCAATCGTTTTTTTGAAGTGGTTCATCAGAGTTAATCGTCGAAGTCATCGTACTCAAGTTGGTTTGGAGGTGCGTTGACAGGTTCTTCACTAAACTCTCCCTCAATTGAAACTACACTACTACTACACTTCATTCTCATTGTTTTAATTTTAACTGTAAAAATTCATACATTTTTCACTAATTACAACGAAAAAGGCAAATCAAGAGTACAAACATAAACAATTTTGATATTTAACGTCAGATTACAGCTGAAGTATTAGAGATACAAAAAGTGTTTTTATAGACAATTTAATAATCTATATTTTTTGTTCAAACTATTCTTTCGTATTACTAATAGTTGCCAAACTATAAGTAAAAAATTAAAAGTGTACATTTCCTTCAAGATGGCGTCTCGAGCGCAACAGGGTGATCTGCGTAGAGCGTGCATTAAAAGTTTTTTAACTTGCAGATAAATCAAAAACTTGAAATTTGGTATGCGGCCATAATCAATCATTTTTGTTCTACCTAAAATGGTTTCAGACCTTCAGCTATACAGGGTGTGCCAATAGTTGCTACCAACTTTCTTATTTTAAATACAAACCTATATTTTTTTTATATAGGTCGATTGTCTATATAATTTTAAGTATATATAACCTAAATTATGTTATCTAATTCTTGACCGTTTTTGACATATGAAATTTTTTTTAAATGGTGTTTGTAGTAGTTAACAAAAAATTCTATCTCATAAATCTGTTGAAATTATAAAATTATATTTATGGAGCAGTTGACTGGAAGTTTAGGCTTACTCCTGATGTTATACTGGTAATTCCATTTTGTACCATATAGGCACAGGCAATTTTCAAATATCATAATCAGAAATGATCAAAAAATTAATTTTTCAAATGGCTCCTTTTGATTTTTTGTACATCATTTGAGAGAAAATTGAAACTTTTCTATACCCAATTCCTTTCAAATGACGTACAAAAATGCAAAAAGTGCCATATGAAAAAATTGACTTTTTGATCATTTTTGATTGTGTTATTTGTAAATTATCTATGTCTATATGGTACAAAATGGAATCTTCAGTAGGACATCACCTGGATTTTCAGCAAACTGTTCCATAAATTTTATTTTATAATCTCAACTGATTTGCGAGATACAAATTTTTTCGTTAAATATTACAAAGCACAATTTTTTGGAATAAACGACATATATCAAAAACGGTCAAGGATAAGATAACATAATTTAAGTTATATAACCTCAGAATTATATGGCCCATGTAAAATAAATTATAGATTTGTATTTAAAATAAGAAACTTTTCGCACACCCTGTACAACTGAAGGTCTGAAAATGTTTTAGGTAGAACAAAATGATTGATTATAGCCCGGTACTAAATTTCTAATTTTTCTGATTTGTCTGTAATTGACAGAAAAAACTTTTAATGCACACTCTACGCAGATCACCCTGTAAATAAAACTTCTAAATTCCTACACTTACTCCTACTCAAAGGCTCAATTAAATTAAAAACCGCTAAAAATAGTTCTTTGCCAAAGTTTTCTGTTACTGTTTTTGTTGCTGATCCTTAATCTTTATTTGTAATTTTCATCTCCAGTTTCCAGTTTTCTTCTTAGTATTTCTCTCAGTAATGTTCTTTTTCTTATTTTGTTTCATTATATGTCTGTTTTTTACATATAATTTATATTTTACATTTACTTTATCTATAATTGAAACATCGTTTTCTTCTTCCTTCAACTTGATTTTTATACTTCTTTGGTTATACCTTTGTATGTAGAAATAAATACGTTATTTTCTAAGAAAAATGCTAACAATGCCAACTTGGTATTTTTCTTAGTTTATACTATTCTCACGTGTCCATGTTATACACGAGATGTCGAAGACACACATTTGACTTACGTTATTTTCAATTTTTTGCTCATTCTTTATTTCTCTCTCTGTAATCATTTTTACCTCCGTTATAATGCTTTGTTCGGTTGCTTCTAGTTGTTCCATCTTTATTTCCAATTTTTTTCTTTATCCGGCTTAAGTAGTACATCTTACGGTTCTTTTTACTCTCACTGGACGTATATTTTTTGTTGTTTTATTTATCTACAAAGTTTAAACGGTGCAATTTATTTCACAGTACTTCTGTATTTACGTTTTTTATCACCTTGGTATCTTTTATTCACAAACGATGTAAGCCGCTATATCACGTACCGTTCCGTTTACGGATAATTTGTAAATTCTGCTTCTATTTTTAAATATAATCCAGTAAAATTATTTTTGTAAGTTTATGTTTGTCACAGAAGTATGTTATATACTCATTTTAAATAAATGTTATGTTTGAATGTATTCAAATTTTTTAATTAATTAATTTTAAGACATTAACTGATAAAGCTTATAGCAAAACGTCTTAATTAAAACAATTAAAAAAAATTTGTAGATGTTTTGTTTTCAAACAATCTGCGTCACTGAAAAATGAATATACAACATCTGTAAAACTAAAATCAATTTATAATGCAGTAAAATCTTGTTTGTCGAAAGTATTTATTAATAATAACAAGGAAATTATTTAGTGGATAAATATAGAAAAAATTATCTTATTTCTCATACAAATATAAAAAAAAACGATTGTCAATTCAAGCATCATTCCTAGAGAGCTTTTGTCATGTGTTGTGAAGTAAGTAGTTAAGAAAGATGTTTAAAAAGATAAAAAATGAACGGCAGTTAACATGTAACCAAAGAACCAACAATAAGTAAAAAATACAAATGTTAGAAAGTTATTCAAGAAAATGTGGTTTACGAAATAGCGTAAAATACCTCCATCAACCAACCGAGAATCATTCCTTTACTATAAATGTACTAATACCAACAATTTGTATTATACGTATTAACATACATATGTCGTAGACTTTTTTTTTTAATTAAATTGATAAGAAAAAACTACACGAACAAAAAACATACTTAAAGCACAAGTAGTGCCGAGAAGGTAAAGAATTACTTGTTGTAAGTGGTACATAATTAAATCTCTCTGTTGTTAATTATAGAACGGTTAAACCCTTTTAACGTCTAATTAAAGAGAATTATTTCTAACAAACATCTTTACAATATACTTAATTACTGAGAGTAATCATATCTTATATGAAAATTTAGCAGCTTTACGTAACTTTTGTTAACAACGTTCAGTTTGTAATAACATAATAAACTTCTAAATACGTTTATAATAATACAAATTTATTTATGCGTACAATGTGTATAATCTTAATATTAGATGAACCGAAAACAATAATTTTTGTATCAAATACGACACTAAAACGCTTAAAGTATACAAAAGCCTTTTCCCGCTAGGTATAAAGTCCAAAAAGCTCAGTAAAGCTCACGAGACAAGCTCATCTTTGTCAGAAGTTTGCGTGCTACGTATGTTCTGTTAAAGTGCTATGAAGACACACCCAGCTTACTCTGCAGAATTACTTCTCTATCTTTGCTTTTATTTAGCAGACGTTCCTCCCAATATTTTTGTTCCTTTTAACATTTTATTTATAACTAGGGTTGTAACTCCTCACAACTATTATATACAGTTTCTTTTACAGAAACACATTCAAAGCCGAACAAATAGAATTCATTCACAACTGTTTTATTGCTTCTTTACATTGTAATAGACGTGCGGTTAACACGCAACGTTCAATTACTTCAAAAAGCGATCCATTTTTTAAAACCCACTATAATTTTATTTCCTGTTCTCTGTTATTATAATGACACCAGTATTAATAATGTTGTATGTATACGTAGAAAGAAAATATCTCTAAATCTTGCCAGAAAAACTTAATATATTTCGTGCTCAGTTAGATTTGTTCAATTCTTATTTGTTACGTCCAATGTTGGTATTCAATACTTAGAAATGCATTATGGTTAGACTAATTGCAAAACGTAAAAAACAAAAATAATTTTTTGTAAGTGTTTAACTTCCACTACTTACTAAGGTTTCTGTTTTTCTGCTTTGTGTTCTAAAATAACTCATATTTATTGATGTGTTTTGTATCGTTTAATAATAGCCCCTTTTACTTGTTGAGTGTTTGTTTTAATATTTTAAAACACTGACAGGTAACATTGAAATTGATGAAACGTGATCATAGATTTTTGAAACATATTATTACCTTAATTACGACTATTGTTATTATTATTTAAATCACTTCATTCTTTTGCGGTATGACCACAATCATTAAAATTAATTAAAATGTACAACACAATCACACACTAATATAATTAAAATTTTAAATGAGAATGCTTTTCTGTCCTAGACACGAACAAAGCTTTCGAATCCGTCGATTTGTTTTTGAGATTATTCTATTTAACCTATTAACGCGTTCTCAGATAATGTCGTTGAAGGGAAGTTTAATGCGTCCCATCTGCTTTTTCAAAAAGTACAATGTGAAAATTAATACACTGAATTTTTTAAATTTTGTAACACTTTCGTATGTTCTACTCAACTTGTTTTTTTTATAAAGCTAATAATTAAAGAAATGTTTTAAAACAATTACATTTACATTGATTGTAAATATTGTTACAATCTCAATTAGAACATTTAAAAATATATACAGGGTTGATTGTAAATTCAGGCACTTGTATACAAGATGAGTCTTTTACAAACTTTGCACAAAATGGCTGACTTCCAGTTTAAACGACAATGATATCAACTTTATTTTTTAACTGAATCATGCACTAGTTTTTAGGCTAAAGTAATTCTTTAATAAATTTTCGTTAAAAACTATACCACAAGTATAGCTCTAATGTTACTAATAAATTAGTTATTTATTATTTAAAATCTGAAAAGATGCTTTCGATTGGTACAATTAATCTTAGGAGGCTGTGAAAAGTAATGTGCACAACAGTCAGAATATGACTGTTAGTAGTCTTTAAAAACTATAGTCTGTATACTATTGGCTCGGAGTAATAAATCATAATTGTTTGAAATAATTCTTTATTTTCTTGTGAAACGGTACTTCTACGGTTAAGTAAAAATCAATAAATTCTAACCAAAATACGATCATTGCGCCGCTCTTGCAGCATATCGACCCATCTAGGGTATGAGAACAATAGTTTAACCTGTGTAAACACGTTGCCATCAGCCCAGGTACTGACGAAACGAGAATCATAGCCGTAGATGTGGGTATTATACCAAGATACAAAAATAATGGTATATAATACGTAAGAAGTAAAATTTGTAATGTGATCAACTATACAAATAAAATAAATAACATATAACCACATAATAATTCATATTAAGGTAGATTTTACTATTATAATATATTTACCTACTAAAAATATGATTTTCCAAACGTATCAGGTACCTACGCCACTGCAATACGGGAGATTCGATAATTCTGACAGGTTTATTACTCCGCGCCAATAGTATACTGAGTATATAAAATAGGTATGCGTTTAAAGTAACGAATCACGAAATCAAAATTTAACAGCAGTCGATCATCAAATTAATATCTTGCAACTTAAGAAAACAGAAAACAGTTAATATAAATAACAACTTATAAATATCTCTAACCAAACAACAAAAGAAAAAATAACTAGTTTAACAAATGTTCAAAGTGCCCCCCATTCTGTTGTACTATACATAAACGGCTTGTATTCATAATACTTCTTTGTAAATCTTGCAGCATTTCGAATGTTATCAAAAGCATCTTTTTAGATTTTGAATAATAAATAACTAATTTATTAGTAACTTTAGAGAATTTATCAAAGAATCACTTTTATCCCAGAAAATACTACATGATTTATTTAACAAACTACAGTTTATATCATTACCGCTTAACCCAGAAGTCAGCCATTTTGTTCAAATTTTGGAAAATACTTATCTTGTATGTTTGTAAAACTTTCATGAATAATAAAATAGTAAATCCCTGAATTTACAATCAAGTTTCAAAAATTTTACTAATACTTTCATCGCCAAAAAAATACAGTGGTATCTCAAAACCCACAACTAACGACGCTGACGCCTAGTTATTAATAAGATTGCAATAGAGAAGTCAACAATTACATAAAACACATGTTCAATTTACAATTTTTAGATGCAGTTACACCTTCATGTGCGTTTTTTTTGTAGTGATAATAACAAAATTGGTGTTTATTGGGACACAATTTACGTAAATTTCTTTCAATTCAATTTTAATTTACTAAAGGCAATTAATATTTTGTTGTTTTTTATAACAAAAAGGATAACAAGCAGTTCAAGTGGGTCAAAATTAGCATCTTTCTGATGGTTTAAAGGCAGTAAAAAGCCTTACATTAATAATTCTGCTACCGATATCAAAACATAACTTCTATATACTAACTGTAGTGTTGTTCCGTTTTTTGTATATATTTCTATTTGAGTGTAAGGTCTAACCATTACGCTCACCAAAAATATTCTGTTTTCCACGATATACTTACAAAACAGACATTTCTCCTCTACAAATAGTGAAGAACATTGGTGTTCCCTCACTAGTTAAGAAAAAATGTAATGTTGCAAGAATGTCTCTTTAAATAAATTTATTAATGTATCTTTAGAACTGTGCGCTACGAACTTAATTAAACAATTTAATTTATTATACAGTCATTTTTGTTTAATTTATTATCATATGTTTCGACTTTTAAACATTGTTACCCTACATTTATTGGTTAGAATTACGCGGCTGGAAACATTGCGTTATGACAGGTTGAGACCACACCGAGACCACAGAGTAAATACTGCGACGAGACTATTGTAGCCCACCTATTGTTGACTCGTGCTTGTACGTACGAAATTGTGACAAAATCCTGTAACAATAAGTTACGTTTACAATTAATTGTTTTTCTTTCATCAGGTTGTCATTTTTGGGAAGGTCGTGGAAAAAATGTGTCTAACACATTAGGAGAGCCTTTTTTTCTATTCGAGCTCAACTTAGAGTAAGAAAGAATCGCTTTTTTTATGCGTTTAATAGTACAAATATTTTACTCGTTTGTTTTAAAGCACTTGCAAAATATTTGCTACTTTCCTCACATTCTTTGTATGAGTTTTATCATGTTGGACCTTCATTCAGTGGTATGGATTAAGCAGCTAAATAAACTAGCTTTCTTTTGATATTGTTTGGTTTTACTATCTTTGTCATTATTTAGCGGGTCACTTTGACAATTTTTTATCGAATATTTTGTTTCATTGAACTTTTTTTAAGGAATTGCATCTGGTCGGTATTGCAGGAATTTCTTACAGATGGGTTTTTATATACAACATCAAAGTAAAATCTTCAGTAGTGTATTACATGTACTGTAAAACTAGTGATATTTAGAAAATTTACAAGCATGGTAGGCAAAAACTTAGGTACACCGATGACATGATTTGGTATTTTTTAACTTTTTATAAAACTTGCGAAATTGAAGTCCGTACACATAAGTTTGTCAGTTGTAATTTTTGTTTAATTACAGTTAACTTTTAAAAAGTGTGTTTAATTTAAATACTGAAAATTGGCGCCGAAACAAGTCGTCTATATTGTGACGTCAATTCTTGTATAAATAACTTAATATGGATTGTTTGATTTGTATGCGATTGTTTTTTTCAAGTAATAAATGAGTTGTGCTTTTACATAAACAAACCATTATTTACATTTGATATATAAGAGTATTGACGTCACAACCAATGGCAATGATTTTATAAAATAGTGTTTTGAATATTTTAAAATCTAAATTTTTAATACTGAGCACATAATATTTATTAATAATTTGTGATACTAGGGTTTCCTTTTATGTTTATAACTTAACAATAAACTACAATTTTCTTAAATATAATTTTTTTGAAAACACCCAATTGTAGTTATATAACATAGTTTAAATAAAATATATAAATACAAAATCATAAAAGTACGTCCAAATGTACTAAACAAATATAAAATTATAATGTTAAAATATTAAAAGCATTGTTAAAAAAGTAAAATATGGAGTGTAATAAAAGTGTTAATGGTAGATGTACCTGTTAAAATTATAATATATGAATGGGTGTAAAATTAAATAAAATAAAATGAAAAAAAGAATAAAAATTTGGATTTGTGGTTTTGTAAATCTAATAAAATATAAGATCTTAGGAGGAGGTCATTTAGTGCCCATCTTCGTCTATTCTTGTGGATATAAGTTTTCTCACAAAAGACTTGTTGTGAGTCCAATTTGCTTCTATTTGGATCACTAGCAATATTATGTTGTTTGGTTTGATGGATGTCCTCAAAATAGGGTCCAGATAACGTCGTTTTCTATACCACCTTGGGCGTATAAAAATGAGGCATTTTATGTCATCCGGGAGACCGCAGTCTCGGCAATCCAAAGTTTCATGTTTGCCTATCTTGTACAGAAAAGTTCCTACCTCCTTATAGCCGGAGAGAAATTGTGTGAGATGATAGTTAACGTCTCTGTGATGTCGGGTATTAATGTTTTTACCACACTATACAGCTTTATACTGATCTTCTGGGGCACCATACATAACACTTACGTCATTATTCAATATTTAAAATGTACCATACAAATAAATAAATGTTTTCGTCCAGGGCACCCTGTTGTTCCACCTTGTTTGCCAATCCTCTATTCCTTCTTGGTCGCTTATTATCCTGGCTATTATTGTAATATAAATATAAACTAGTATGACTCCTGCTATTACGCTTACATCTTTGCCAGAGACAGTTATGTAGGCAGAGGCAATACAAGTTAATATGGAGCGTTCTATTCTGTTCGGCTTCATACGTAATAGTAGATAGCACAGAATGTGCTTATATTTTTCTTTTAAAGTCTCTTGGTCTGTGTGGGTTGACCGTTAATTTTATGGTATCGGTTGTTAATTTTTCGGTTTTTGTTGTAACGTATTTCACGAGTTTAATGTAGTAGAGGCTCTTGTTTATTTGCAGGCCAAGAATTTTTATCGAGTGTTCTAGCGGTATAACTATGTCGTCTAAAATTAGGGGGACAGGTGGTAGTCTCCTTCTTCGACTCAAAAATATTGCCCTGGTCTTTGCGGGGACTAGTTAAAGCCTTCTAAAAATTATCCAGTCTTGAATCTGTTTATAAGCCAATTCTGTTTTTGAAATGGCAGATTGTCGTTTCTATGTGACCAATGTTAAGTCATTCGCATAAGCTATTGTGGTCACTCCCTATGTATAAGGAAAATTGTAGGACTTGTCGTATAAAACGTTCCACAGCAAATGACCAATGATGGAACTTTGCGAAACCCCTCTCCTGTATTCCCTTGTAAATGATGTGTTATCTATTCAATGGTAATTTTACGGCCGGTAATATAAGATTTTTAGTAAAAGAGGGTGAATATTTTTATTTTGTAAATTATACACAATACGTTGGCGGTTTAACCTAATGTCTTTTTGAACTTTTTGCATGATTATGCGTTCATAAACCTTTTGCAGGTTATATTTTTTTGCGCACTATCCAATTTGACATACCTCACATGCCGCCATCAAGCTCGTTGCTTAATTCCCTCCATCTCTGAGTTTTTACTCGTTTTATTGTTTTTCGAAGATTTCTTCGGAGACCCCCGGATTGTGATAGCGCTTTCGTCGTTGAAACATTTTCCTGCTTGTGTTGCACAACCGATATGCTGCCGCAATTGGGTCGGTCCAACAATACTTCCGTCTACGCAATCTCCCATAAGATTCATAGAACTTGTCACATTCTGTAATGTATCCACCTCTACAGGAATACCGGGGCGAAGACCGCTCAAAGCATCACGCAATTTGTTGTTACGATTGGGTACCTATCTATGTGTTCGACATTGGTGATACATGTTTGCCTTTGCCGGTTTTAAAGTGTATGTTGTATATTTGTAGTCCGATAGCGTCTCGACGCTGTGTATACGCCAATCGACTAGCCCAACAAGAGTTAAGTCTAGGTAAGATGTCGCCCTCGTCTATAAAAAGTGTACAAGTCGTACAAGTCTGCCCTCTGTTGTTAGTGGCATTGGAGCCCCATAACAGTGATAACTAGCTTGTGAGGTTGTTTATTATTTATAGACCTAGTCAGTTCAGTTATGGCATTCTTGAATTTGACGATAACAATGTTATGTAATTGATAAGTATATTAAATAGATGACAAAATGTTTGATTTCTACCCATCAGAAGCTATGTGTATACCTGTTCTTGTAATTTTCATCTCTCTGTTTAGTATGGTGATACCTGATTTGTTATGTGTGTCTCTCACGGCGGTTTTTTGTTTCTGCTTTTGTAATAAGAGTATGTCAATTTTGCTTATCTCAGCATTTCTAATCGTTAATGCGTAGGCTTCTGTGCTGTTGTTTAAGTTGATTTGTTTAATTGGAATTTCTATGCTTATATTTATTTAATGCCTTGCGGCATTCCCGTCACCTCGTCGTCAGGACGGAATTCCACTCTTTCCCGCGGATAGCACAGAAACTTTCGTTTGCAATTTGTTAGACTTTTTTAAAGACGGCAGCCGGATGGTACATTTATTCTCCTTGTTAGAACGAACCTAACGTAACTATTTCTCTTTGGGTGCGGATTCGGAAACGGCGCAAAATTGTAATTAAATTGTATTAACTATTTAGTCTTTTCTTCTTATTAGAGTTCCAATTTGTTGCCCAATGTCGGCTCTAAAAAATTCGGTTGTTGTTTTGTCATACGATTCTCTTAGATTTTTCAGAAATGATATGCGCCACCTTCCTGGTAGAAAATAATTTCCAGAATTGATTTATATTGTGGGTGACAAATTGTTAAAATTACTAAAAGTTAAGTTATCAGATGACGTAGCACTTTGAAAATTTTTCATATGGTGAACCATTTAATGGACAATTTATGTTGCTATTACTTTGATGAAATACAGCCAGACAACCCTCTAACCGTTTCGACATCAACAAAACTTATTAAATATTAATCTAGAGATTGCGACAAACAAAGTTTCGATCTAATTGTTAACCCGGAAAACAAATTCTAAAAATTACAATTTTCTTTTTTTTGCGTTTCTATTAAGAAAGTATGTACTATGACAAAACCAAACCGAAGTAATTCTTAGAGTCTTAGTTATCAAAAACCCCGGAATCACTAAAACCGCGACTTAATCGCAATATCTTAGGTATGGTTATGTGACATTTAATCACTTAATCACTCCACAGTTAAACATACCGACGTTTAATCATCATCATAACACTTACATCACAATCAAATAATGAAAAATATACCATACAAATAAATAAATAACAAACTATTTGAAGAGATTGAAATTGACAAATATGATAATAAAATATGAAAATTATTAAGTTTTAAAAAATCATAGTTGCAAAACTGCAATTGTTGAATTTATTATTGTATTTTTTTACAAAAAATTTTAATGCCAATAGCAAGCATCTCGTATTTGTTCTTAATGTATAGTGTTGTTGTTGTAAATTTAATGTACTTTTATTGTCAATAAGTATATTAATGTGCATGTCAAATGTTTATTTGTTACCGTGATTTTATGTATATGTCATTAAAATGTCGGCGTGTTTGAATTGCAGTGTGATTAAGCGTGGAGATGTTTGATTGCTGGTGTGGTTAAATTTCGATGTTATTATATGTCGTTACCATTATGCGTCCTAGTTTAAATGTCTTATGTATAACTGTCGATGATTAAGTGTACGGACACCATTTTAACTCAAAATGGCAGTTTACGTAAAACGTGCTTGAAATAAATTCATCTTGTTAAAAATTCAAATTTGAGTACCTTTCTTCTGTCAAATTTTAGGTTATTTTTTACAACTGAAAGTTTCAGTTAATCTGAACGAAAACACACATTATTAAGATCAATATTAAAATTTTTTTTTAACAATTACTTTACCAGTGGTTTCACTCGAGCTAATGATAATATGTCTTTTTAACACCTTCACACTTTACTTTTTTTAATTTTAATATGTTTAGAACCATGTGTAATCAGTTTTCTTTATCAATGTATTTAAGTGCCTAACCGGGTTTATAGTTACGTTTATATTATATTAGCTCTCTGAAGGTGGCTGTGTGATCAAACAGCCGAAACCAGTTAGATTTAAGAATAAAAATTTTAGTGTTGTATAGACATCAATCCGTATTTTTTTTTTTTAATTTTAACCAATACATATGCTTGGATAATTCCTCGGCCTCGCACTTGCAAAAGGTCAGTTTCTGACCTAGTGATACAAATAACTATTGCCATCGCAAATTATTTAATTTAATGTCAATTGGCGTTTTCGAATAATTTGATATTTCGAAAATTGTAACTGTGAAGTTGTGCTCCATTTATTTTTTTATGTGTCTTTACATTTCATCTCACTAGATATAAATGTGGCTGCGTCGCACAGTTTACCAAAACGTTGTTTAAGTTAATTATTTTGAAATCACGTAAAACGACAAATTCACGCCAAATAAAAAAATTAACTTGAAAACTATTGTTAGTTAATAAAAATAAACAACTGTGATACTCGTACAAACCTTTGCATTTTCATGAATTGCTAATCTGACGTAAAAATTTTAAACACACTTTTATTGAAAGTATTGTAAATGTTATGTCATGATCGTGGAAAAGGTATTATTAATTACTTGAGAATTAAAATCATTCTTCAATACTCGCATGACAATTGTGATGCAATTGAGTATTTTAGAATACTTCTTTGAGATCATATTCTTATGATCTAAGCACTCCCATTACATAAATAAAGCAAAATGCACAATTTTGTTCCATTTTATTTAGATTTAAGACGTACAGTCAGGTATTTAAGCTATTTGAACATCCCAGGTACATCTTGAATAAATTTGTCAGTGAAGGCATTTAAATCCAATTTATATTGATATTCTGGCTACAGTTAAACATTTCGGTATCATCCCTGAAAGATTATGTTTTATATTAGAATTTATTTGTACTAGTAATTAGTAGTTAAAAAATGAATCCGGTAATAAAAAAAAAACAAAAAACCGCGTCTTAGTGAATTTGTGTGTGTGTGTGTACGTGACGTATAAACTAATAAAGAAAAGTACTTTCCCGTGCGGTCTTTTCTGAATTCTGAATAAATGCATTTTTGTTACAAAAAACTTCCAATTCACAAGAATATAGCTTGGTTTTTAAATAAGTAACAAAATATATTATTTTCGCTCGCTGAATTTGAAAGTAGGATTTCTAGCTTCATTTGCACATTTTTTACTTTCTCGTTTAGAAACTACTTTGCTAGTCCACGCATATTCAAACAAAGCTGAATACACTTTTAAGTAAATCGTAAAATCATAATATAATTTTTTAGTTTGTTTTTTTTTATGTCGAAGGATTTGATTTAAGAGTTCATTAGTCTCTGAAGAAATAGTATGAATAATTTGAAAAGAAGGTATTCTTACCGTTCAGTCAACAAATCCATACGCAAGCGGTAAGAACATAGTAATTAAACAATATATTATTTTGGTACACTATTAAAACACAAAATTAAAATAATAAACATGTAAAATTTAGTGTCTTTAGTAATAATATACTAGAAATGTTTTTATGGTAGTGGAAGATTAACCAATAAATAAAATAATAAATATTTTTCTAAATTTGCAATTGGCATCATGTTAACAACTTGATTTAGTTGTTCCAACTCGAAAGGACAATAGTAATAAGGGAAGTAGCCCTCAGTGGGTCTGACCGAATGCAACTACAACGTTTTCATCTACTGCAAAAACACAATGCTTTGCAGCACAAAGGTTTTAATTGCGTTCGCATGTTAGTATTACTATAAAACCTCGAATTGTCTTTGTAGATAATCTTTAAAGACTTAACATCATTAGACGTAAACTACGGCTGCGTTATATAAAGTTACCTCGTACAAAATCTATCGTCGTTTTCCTACAACAATGCAGAGATTATCGCGTAAACATTTTTTAATATTAATTTGTTAATCAACGTAGTGAAAATTAAATATTTAATTTGCTAGCAGGTGTATGCCATGTAATTGTTAACGTGCAACTTTAAATTTGATTATAAAATTTACAAATACTTAAGCAACTTTGACAGAAGCAAAAACTTACCCCTTACTCTAATGCAATTGGTTACGTCTTACGGCAATTACTTAATGGATCTTGACAACATTCCAGCTTCTTTTTCTATTAAATTAAAGTTCAAAGGAAATGCCGCCAGTGACGGAGTACTTTTTGGCTGCTTAGGACATCATCAAACACTTTTATTAAACTTTCTATTACGTTATTTATGAAAAACATTTTAATTTTGGTAAATTTCTAGTCAAAACGATTTATTTTTAGCACAATTTTGTCAGAAAGAAGTCTTTGCTTTAAAGGGTTAAATACAAGCGTATTTGAAAACAATTTTATTAATAATATAAATACTTACTGCAGATAATTTAAACTTAAAATTAATTTTGTTGAAACCCCTAACTTTAATAAATCAAAAATAAACAAAATACTTGTGCGTTATTTGTTTTCAAATTTTATAATTCAAGATTATATTAAAACTTTAAATGGTATTAATTTTCGTTTTGACGATTTTTAACAAACATGTAATTAAGATAAAATTAAATCGCAAAAATAATAATTAAAAGCATTGCAACTTTAACAACGACAGTAGAAAATTAGTAAATTAACATTTGAAATACATTTTAATTGTTATTCTTTTACAAAAACAATATTTAAAATTTTTTCACCGTTGTAATTATCTTTCAATTTAACTTGCATTTGAATGAAAGGAAAAGAAAGTTTTTAATAATTAATTTAGAAACTAATTAATCTTAAACTTTGCGTAGCTACAAGCCTGTTCTTGTTGATAGTCAACAGTCTTCGAGTTTACATAATAATAAATCAAATTTATAATATGCGGAAGGTAACTTTAATCATAATAATATATGGCGCTTTATGTGAGGTTTTCTAGTGTTTTGTCATTTTCTCTATAAAGTGTTTATGTTTTTGGCAGAAAAATAACAATTTAATTTATAATATAAGTTTTATACTTGCATTATTATTTTAGCCTATAAATTGCATATTTGCAAAGATGTGATGATTTGATACACGTTAAAGTTATAATTTTGTGCAAGGATAATTGCTAACAACTTCAAAAATAATTATATATAAACAATAATTAACTTTATAGAAAGAATTGTTCTACAGGTACAATATGCTTTTGTTTTTTTGGTTTGTTCAATGTATAAAAGTTTGTTTTATTAATTCTTTCCCGATTATGAAATCGATTCTTAAAACCGATTTTAAAAAACGATTAAAAAAACGATTTTTAAAATCGTTTTCTATAATCAATTTTTAAAATCGGTTGTTAAAAACGATTATTACAACCTGTTTCTAAAATTAATTTTTAAATCCGTTTATTTTCAAAATTTTACATATACTAATTATTTATCAAAATCTGCAGTACCAATTTCGTCATAAACTTTTCTATACGAGGATATATTGAAAAATTCTTAGCCTACTATAGAACCAAACAAAATTTCAATGTCAAAATATTTTATTACTCAACATATTCTCCTCTTAATTGGATACATTTATTACAGTGAACCTGCAACGTCTCTAGACCTTTAAAAAAAATGTTTCTTCTTGCTCTGCAAACCAGACCTCCACAGCTTATATTACCTCCTTGTTGGAAGAAAATGTACGACCTTTTAAACTTTTTCAGTTGAGGAAAGAGTGATAGTCGGACGGAGCCAAATCGGGTGAATAAGGGGGGTGTTCTAGTAATTCAAACCCTAAATCACGAATTTTTTGCATGGCAACATGAGATTTGTGTGCAGGGGCGTTGTCCTGCGTTTTCCGCGTTTTTTCTCTTTAATATTTTCCCGCAGAGTGGTCAGTAATGTCGAATAGTAATCTCCAGTTATTGTTCTACCCTTATCCAAAAAATCAATCATGATTACTCCATAGCAATCCCAAAACTGAAGCAAGAACTTTTCCAGCAGATTTTTGGACACGAAACTTCTTAGGTCTTGGAGAACCAGAGTGTCGCCATTCCATCGATTGTTGCTTTGTTTCTGGATCGTAGAAATGTACCCAAGTCTCATCCATAGTAACAATTTGGTTTAAGAAGTCTACATCGTTTTCAAATCGAGCACAGATCGAACGCGATGCTTCTAGCCTTGCACGCTTTTGGTCAACATTCAAACATTTGGGGATCCATTCTGTAGCAATTTTTCTCATGTCCAAATTGACGTGAACCATATGATGAACGCGTTCGTATGAAATATTCAGTGCTTCAGATATCCGTTTTAACCCAATTCGATGGTCTGATAAAATCATGTCATGAACTGCATCAATATTTTTGGGGACTAACACAAAAACTGGCCTTCCCGATCGGTCATTATCTTCAATGGAAAATTTACCTCTTTTAAAGCTTGCATTTCAATTTTTGACGGTCGCATACAAAGGACATTGATCACCAAGGGTATTTAGCATATTTTCGTAAATCTGCTTACCTTTTAACCCTTTTAAATACATGTACTTGATGATGGCTTGATACTCCAATTTTTCAATTTTCACAATTTCGGTGGACATCTTTTTTCATTTAATTTATTGCGTGACTCTGTTTACTTTTTTGACGTCAAACTTTACACTGACACTTCTAATAAGTTATTGTTCGTTGCTATGGTAACGCAATATTTTGTTTATGCAAGGAACTGGTCTAGGCTAACTAGATATTAATACATCCTCGTACACACCTAATAAAGTATAGGTTTTTAGATTAAAAATATTAATAAATATGTCGCACCTCCGGTAGTACCGGAAGAAATCATTAACTTTCTTATTTTAAATTCTATCTTACTTTTAATCCAGGTTTGTTAAGATTTTTGCCAGTTTTATCTACTTAAGTCGTTTCAATTTAAATTCAGATCCATTTAGTTTTAAAATATTTAAAAATATTTTAACTTCCATCCTGACGCTGTTAGTGCGTAAACACAATACTGTACTTTGAAAACATATAATGCCGTTCTGAAATTTTATTTTATCTTCAGGGAATGTACCTAACAATGTCTCAATAAAACAGAAAATAGTTTCACAACAAAGAAAATATAATTAAATAAAATTTCATAGACAATTTCTTGTTAATTTTATATTTTTTTACATTTTTACGTTTACTTAGTATATATTATACCTACATATCACAATTTATTGGTACTGAAAAGTTTATAAAACTTGAACGTCAGAAATTTAAAAAAAATATTCAAGATATAAAAATCGATGCAATGATTACAGTTTACAATATTCATGTAGATGGGTGAAATGATTTAAACTATTTTTATCTATTTTACGTATTAAAGAAAAATGTAATTGATTATTTGGTAAAATTATTACCATGTACATTTTATTGAATTATTAACATTGAAAATATATTCTAAGTAAAATTGTTACTCAAAAATCGTATGATCTTTCTATGTGGTGATTCTTCCATGCAGGTATGTCTAAAATAAATAATAACTATCAATTTAAACTTTATTTTCAAAAAAAGGAAGAAATAACTGTTCTTAATCTATTAATTAGGATATATTTTGATATTTAAATTGTTGATCACCTTGAACAAAGTAAAAACATTTTAAGCACACATAACATGCCCTTCTTTTCTACAAGAGATGGACAACATGGGCAATCGCCTTTAACATAAATACATTAAATTAATTACTTTTATTTTTGTGATTCCTACTGCGTAAAGTAGAGTTAAACTTTTTTTTACAGTATTTTACGTTTGCTACAACGAACCATATACAAAGCAGGTACCCGTACAAAGCAATGACAGTTTTATGTTGACAAGTGTTCCTTGTTAAATATTCAAATACATAGTTAACAATAAGAGGATTAAAATAGTTAAATTTTAATTCATTGGTGCAGCAGGTAAAATTTGTCAATGTTAGAAATATAGAATATCTCAATTGATAAAAACACCATTTTAAAAACCCATTTATAAAATCGACTTTAAAAACCGATTTTAAAAATCGACTTCTAAACCAATTTTACAAATCTATTTTGCAAGTTGACTATAAAAACCAATTAACCGATTAATCGGTTTTTGATTTTCTGAAAACCGCGATTAATCGGGTAATCGATCTTTGTTACCTCCACTATTCAATATTTCTAACTAAAAACAAAAGTATAATATTACCTAATCAAATATAACAAAAAAAGGAAAAAATGTGTTTGTCTTTGATAAGCATTTGATTGTGTTTAAGAACAAGTCAAAAAAATACGATAAACCTAATCATTTTACAACAACCATAATATGTAAATCCCTATGCTATTGTGAATTTTTGAAGTAATAAGTTTTTAAATATACTAATTAAAAACAAATTATAAGGATTTAGTTTAAGTCTATGATTTTAACTTGTCTAGCAAAAAAGAATGTTCTAGTTAAAGCAACTGTAATATTAGTTGCACTAGCTAGACGGATATGACAATTATGGTAAAAATAATAATTAGGTCTATTTATTTTATAAAATAAATACATGCCTTAAATAAAAATATTTTGCAAACCGATATAACAAAAAATTCAGAAAATAAGCGCTTGGTGTAATGTCTATACGGTTTGTTTATTAAAATTTTAAAAGGTATTATAAGTAACGTTTAATTTTTTATATATCCCACCTTATATACCTTAGTTTAAAATCAATTCTGCAACTGTGTGATAAACATTGTAGCTTCCATAATTTTTTTTTTGGCATGTATTTTAAATTTGTAAAATTATTTTTGTACTTGCCGTTTGGGAAATGACGTTTGGTATAAGTGTGAGCCAATCAGGAAGCCATTTTTTCCGCATTACTTCGGGAAAAATTACAAAAACCACTGGCATTCAAGTAATAAAATATAATTGTTAGTTTGTTAACAACCATTTTCCTAGTGTTTTTTGTTAATTAAAACAAGAAGTTACCTTAAAAACGTACACAAAGTTAGGAAAAATTTCATGTACCGTCTACCCATTATGTTAATGACTACAACTGAAAATGTCAATTTACAACACTCTATACTTTTATTATGGTAATTATATCAAAATTTGACAATAATGTAAAATATGGTTGCTAATATTTATTAATTTGCTCAATACAAAAAATATTGTACACACCTCTTGTGGGAAGAATATTTTAAGATTCGTTCTATTAAAGCACTCATGCAGGAAAATTAACTTTGTTATCAAATAACTATTTATAATAAACATCTTGTGTCAGTGTTTAGGGATTATATTTAATAGGCAAAATAAGTACTTCTTATCCTTAATTATGTGTTTTTTGTTGTAATACTACCGGTTTCGAAGAAAATTCTTCATTTTCAATTATCAATAATTTATCAGAGACCCATTTTAATTAAATTTAAACTGGGCTACAACGTCTGATGGATAACCTCGTTAAATAACTATTTCTTAATCTAGTAATTAAAATATCAAGCTGCAATTTAAAAGATAACTTTGAATCAATTATATAACCCAAATCTTTACAAAAATCTATAAATTGAAAACAAAAACAGTTTAATTGATCAACGTTTAGATTTTCTCTCATGAGTGTCCAGCCCTTTTCATATCCATTTAAAAAATGGATAACATTTATTATCCGTATTTAATTAATACTAAGCCAGTTATTGATGGTAATTCTACTAAATTTCTAAAATTATTTCTTTTGAACAGTAACAAAGTATCATCTTGATCATCAGCAAAACTAAAAATGGAACCACTAATATTTATATTACAAAGATAATTCATGTATAACAAAAATAACAAAGGCTATAGTACAGTACCTTGAAGGACACCTAGTGTTACATATCCTGTCTTACTTATAGTATTTCTAATGAAAGATATGATTCAATTAATTTCATGGCAATACCACAAATTTCCAAACAATCTAATTTTTTTTAGTAAAATTTTACGGTCAACTAATGCCCGGTGCACCACACTTTAACCGAATAGATATAATCTAAAACATTATAAACTTTAATGATAGCTTAAATAAGTCGTATTTAGTAATATTAGAAAATGAAAAAAGCGACTTGTAACAATTTATTATAAATGTCACATTACCTGTGGCCTAAAGATGTGGTTAGACTGCGTCATTTGCAAAGTTTAGTAAAAAACTAATAGATCAAGTTGTAAAACGCAAACATGGTGCCAATTTTTCTCTTTTAGAGAAAAGTACGTTATTAAACTTTCTGCACAAATATAAAAATGCCGTTTCCAATAGAATTTCCGTAGTAAAAAAAGAGAATCATAGTAAAATTTTTATTTCAAAAGTTATATTTTGTACAGGGTGATTCATAAGTAATGGACCAAATTGTAAATCTACGTTCAGAAGGCCAAAATCATAATATTTTCATTAACAATAATGGGTCTTAGTCTGCTCCTTACTGAGAAACAGGATGTTAAAGCGAAAAAAAATAAAATAGATTTTTGTTAATAGATCAGCTAATTTTCTACATAATGACTTGAAAATTGGGTATGAACTAGTTTTGTAAAGGTAAACAAGAATGTGTTAGAGGATTTGAGTTAACTCGTAGATGTCGCCACATGTGCCATATGAAGTAGATAAAATCAGCTACAAATTTTTATCGCTCATTATTTTACAACTTACTTATTTAATTTCGATAGCCCCATCATTTCTGTAGAAATAGGCTATACTTTTTGATCTTGAAAATATTAACGATTTTCAAAATATTTGAATTTTACTAATTCACTACACTACATTTCACGGTGGTCGACGTAGCATTAATCTGTTAAGACACAAGCATGCCATGGAATGTTGACATTTTTACATTTTTAGTATCACTTATCCCTGAAAAAGGCTGGTTTTGTATAAACTTATTTAATTTATGAGACGTTTAAATGTTGCACTATTTACTTGTTGACAAAGTTTGATTCATCGATGGAAATGTTTTACAGTGTTTAATAACACTTTTACAGTGTTTCCCCCTTTCAGCCCTGGATTTTTAAACTCCCAGAAAAAATATTTGGCTGCAAAATATGGTTTATAGGTGTTACAAGAACTCCACTACAACATATTATCAAATTCCTACTTGAGCTATAGAAACTAGGAAGTCGTGGCAATTGCCACCATCGGGTCTCAAAGTAAAAATTAAAAAAAAATAAACATAGGTTATGATGTTATTTATTGAATATGGAAGTTTCGAAAACAATTTCTATTTTTCGATAAACATAGGGGTACATTGCATTTTCGCAGTGTATTCGAGAACGTCCACCACAACGTTCCAGTTTGCAACGCTGTTCGTGACCATCTTTATGTATTGGCCAGTGCCCAATGTTATCGTATCTTACGTCGTAGACAGGGACTACGTGGGACTTTTGACGTTTTCGTGGTATGGGAGAATTCCTAGGACTGGGTGTCTTTGATAGCGGTCGACCTCGTCTTGATGGAGTGCTGACAAGAAATCCAGAAAAGCTAAACTTTCTGCGATTGCCATTGTAAATTGTAAGAGATCCATTTCATAAGCGCCACCACAGCGGGTCGTATCACGCTTATACTCTAACCACGAGTTGCACACGGCAAGATTGAAATAATGGAAGATGATGGACAAAGTCCATTTTCGAGATTGAATAAAAGTGCGATAGAGTGCAATGAGGAAATCACTTTTATCCACTCCACCCATGGAAAGATTATAGCAACGTACAATTGATGGCCGCTTCACCATTATGTAGTCTCCTTTCTTTTTGTCCCATCTTCTGACTTCGTCTACAGGTTCTACACCCACAAAGTTTGATGCCATGTTTATCACTTTGTTGTCGTACCAACGGACAGCCACAAGTTTTTTGTCTTTTGTGACACAAGAGTCACAGCTACCGCGACCAATTTTCTGAAGCTGTCGCTCTGATTTGAATGGGCAGTTTTGCAGCCTGTTATTTCGTACGGTACCTGCAGTGAAAATACCTCTCTCCAACAGTTCCCGAAGTAATAAAAGCGATGTGAAATAGTTGTCACAAAATAATTTGTGACCATGATGGTCTGGAATTCGGTTTGATAAGTAGATCACCAATCCATTAGTTGCAGAATATTTTTCTAGAAACTGTGCTGGAAGAGTAGTAGAGCCTTGATATACAACGCAACGGTATATAATTCCCGAGGCACCGCAAAGCATAAATATTTTTACTCCCCACGGATTAGGTTTTCCTTTCATATATTGTTTGATTATAAGTTGTCCCTTGAAAGGAATAATTGACTCGTCGATACAAAGATTTTCTTCTAATTCTAATTCTTCACAGCGCTTTTCAAATGAAGTAAGTATCGGCCGCACCTTCCAAAGCTTGTCATTTTGTCGTGATTGGCATTTATGTCAACAATATGTAGATTATTTCTTAGAGACTCAAATCTATTACGCGAAAGTCGGATATCATCAAAAATTTAATTCTGGTAGCAGGTGACCAATACATTCGAAGCCTAGGGAACTGAATTACACCCATTAGAATATGCAAACCAACAAGCTTTTTCATTTCTTGCTCGTTTGTATTGATGCAAATTCCATTTTTGTGTACTGAATACATGTTTGTTTTTTCTGCTAATTCTTGAAACACAAAATTTGAAAAATATTTGCAAAAATGTTTTATTGGTGTTTGAATTACATCAACATCATCTTCACTGTTTGGAGTTGGAACATAGTATACGTTTGGGGTGAAAAGTTCTTTTGTGTCCATGACTCTTTTTATTATTTGCAAATTTTTGTTTATTTGACAACTTTTTCGCTAAAACTGCCAATGGTACCTCATTATCTTCGTCGGACTCTTCAAGATGTTTATCATCTAAATCTTCTACCTCTTTGTCATCTTCAATTCCGTCTTCGTTCTCTATGTCGGAGTCGTAAATTGCGTATGTAGCAGCTTGTGCCTCCTCCAAAGTCACCGTTTTAGCTACAGCCTTCAAATTCTTATAAAATTTCATAGGCGGTATACCATCGTCTGCAGAAAAAAATTACCACGTTATATGACACGAACGTCTACTGGTGGCAATTGCGTACGGCATTTTTGAACAAGTAACCGTGCGTATTCCCATCATGTGAAACCCAAACAAATATCAAATAATGAATTCGTGTATCTTATACTTTACATTATATTTGCAATAAAGTGAATGTTTTTATTATTATAGTGATTATTAGTACTTACCGAAAGTGTCTCTTAGTTCTGAGAGATCCATGTTGTAAGCGTTCACGAAATGGTTTAACATTAAACGTTCAAAAGCAAATAACAACGAAATGAGTAAGAAAACACGTGCAAATAAGTTGTCTCATGCAACCTCTAGCGGTAAATATTCAAATAATTCCTACTACTGATAATATAGGTCGTTTTATATAAAAAGTGGCAGATGCCACCAGCAGGGCCGAAAGGGTTAACGGTTAAAAATAGGGAAAAATAAAGGTGAAAAATTTAGAGTGAAAAAACGCGTTTTCATTAAACATTTTCAAGATCATCAAGGTAGAAAAAAGAAACTTCGTTAACAATCTTTATTTAACTTTGAAAGTAATAATTTAAAAAAAATAGGAGATTATATTTTTATATTTTAAGCATTTGACCTCAAATAAACCTTATAAAGGTAACAAACATAAATTTGTGAATATCATTTCAGAAGAACAATTTTTGGTTTTTTTTATCCGATTAGAAAAATAAGGGTTCCTATTAAAAAAAAATCGAGTTGACCTTAAAAGAAACTTTTAAGGTGTAGTTGAAGGTCAATTTCGAGGTCATCATCAGATATCCTTCTCTAAACCCAATAACTTTTGTCTCAAACATATTTTCTGAAAAAGTCAAATTCAGAAGTTAATTGCGTGGATTGATTAAAATGGGACACCTGGAGGAAAAGTTTCAGTCTGTAAAATAATATCTGGGACACCGGAAATATACAGTGAATACGAAAACTTTTTCTTATTAAAGGTACCTTAGAGGTGACTCACGGCTATTAATTTTGAAGGGAGTAAATAATAATAATAAAGGTCACTAATATATAACCTTTCCCTTTAAATCTAACATAAAAATTCAAAAGAACTTTATTAATTTCTTCTACAATGTTTCTGAACTGTATCGTACACTAAGATATTGCTGGGACGCCTATTCTTAAAAAAGAGAGTGAATATTTTTCAGAATAAAATATAATCACTTTTACTTGAAATTTACTACAATTTTTCCTAGTTCAGAGAAGCCGGATTCTTGAATGCAAATGAGTAGGAATAAAGTTTACACTACACCAGAGATATTATACCCTGTTCTATTTTTTGTTGCATGTTGCTTTTAACAAATCAAAATAGACGTAGGTATGTATCACCTGTTATTTTAATGTTTGTTGTTACTCTGTCAATGTGACTGTCTCTTATTAAGACCAATAAAAAATAATTTCTTACAAATTTTATATTTTCACAATATTTGGTATCAAAAACTCACCATATTTGGGATTAGAGTTTAGAAAAAAATCAACTGAAATATGTGGGTCTGTCCACTTGGGAGACAAAATCTCAATTTTTTAAGGTGTTGTATTAATACATTTTGCATTGAAATTATGAAACTTACCACAACGTATTCAGCAAATATTTAAGCGTGAATCGTCTATTCTCTTTAAAATTTCTTAAAACGAAGTTATTTATTATCAACAACGTCCAAAATAACATCCCCTTATGGAATTACACTATAAATCGGCTTGTTTAAATTTATTTGGCAACCTCCTCGTGACTGTCGATTGTACAATTCATCTTTCAAAATACCGCGTATTGAAAATTTTTGGGGTATTTTCTCTACGGATTAAGATAATTAGATTTTTCTCTTGGAAGACACCATATTCAATATTTAACGTGTGTGAAATTGAAAAATATGCGTTTATTAAATTAAATTTCGCATATCAAATTTTACTACCCATTTGTTTTTCTTCTATTACATACGCTTAAGCTTTAATTTTTTTTACAAATACTAACTGTATTTACCCTTGCCTACGATTTTTGTTTTAGCTACTCTGCATTTATTGTTTGCTATTAGCATTTCTTCACGTTGCTTAATACATGACTATTTTGTTACTTATTGTAAGTGTTCCCTCCCTAAGGAGTACTTGGGGCATCTTAAACCGAAAATTTGCGTTGTATTAAAACTAAAAAATGTAGGTGTTTATATATTTTAGATAAAATAGTTATTTGTATAACTAGTGCAAAAAGTGCATATTTGTTGCACGATGCTTGAAGTGCTGCAATTGATGTGCTTTTTGCACATTTTGCACACAACATTTTTTTTACGATCAAAAAAAATAAAAAAAATTAAATCAAAAATTAAATAAAAACTAGTTTTACACTAGTGCAAAAATTATTTACTTTTTGCACTGATAAATTGCTTTTTGCACTAATGCAAAAAAGTGAAACTTTTTGCACAGTAATTGCTGCAAAAAGTAGTCACTTTTTGCACAATCGTAGAAAAATGTATTTTTTCGGCCTCCGTCTAAAATTACTGATTTTCTATTCGCTTAAATTGTCTTGAAAACACTTATTTTCAAGTCATGGCACGAAAATAAAAAGAGGGATTTTCATGATCGATTTTAAGTTGGTTGCATTGACAATTTGATTAACAACGAGTTCCGATTGACAACTGTGTAGTTTGGAATGTGAACTAATAAATTAAAAAAAAATATTTCAGTGTTCTTAAAGGATTTCATCGCAAACAGTTTCATATTCATAAATCGATTTATGTAATTCAACCGTAGGTAAGCAGTAAATTCAAAGAAGCATTTTTTAGGTTATGTTTATTTTTTCAGTAATTATTAACTTCAAATAATCCAATTGAATTGAATAATTTATTTAGAAACAAAAATAGAGGAACAACAAACAACCAAACGGAAATTCTAACTAAAATCAGAGGTAAATTTTCAAAGAATTATTTAAAATTAAAGTTGATCGTACAATTTTCCAGATGGGAGAGATTAATATTCGGCAAATTTGTGTCTTGTAATTTAAGTTGCACATTATGAATACTAGATGGTTTTAATGAAATCGGTTCTTGTAAACTTTCTTGCTGGATTCCTGTACTTGTCGAGGGCTGAGGTTCTGAACGATTTTGATGCAATAATTTATTGGCAATGTTTATTTTAGCACCCAATGAATCCTCTATATATTGTTCTGCGACTGTAGTACTTTTCCATCCGCCAAAGCGCTTCAGGGTTGTTATATCTACCCCATTCCCTGCCAGAGCTGTAGCACCACTTCGCCTAAAGCAGTGACCTGTGTATCCTTTGGATTTTCTAATTTTAAATATGCAGCTATTTTAGAAGGCATATTTCCAAAGGAGTGAATGCCTACTGGCTGTTTTGAGCATTTATTTTTGCATAAAATAAAAAAATCTATCAATTTCTGTATTGGGCCTTAACGTAACATATTTGCGAATTATATCCATCCAATGAAGTTCGGTCACACAGCAGGTACGAGGTTTTTAGTTTTTGTTTGAGGGATGGATAAGATAATAACATCCCTTTATCAATGACATCTTTGATTTTCATGTCTCGTAATTCATGTATTCGGCATGCACCGCATATGCCAAATATTAATGCTGTCTATAAATAATTTTTGTAAATAAAGATTAAAAATTAATCATGCCTACCTTTATCATAAGATAATCTTCATTGGGTGCTTCGTTAATAAACTTTTCTAAATCATCCATTTCTAAAATTTTGGATTTTTGCACGATATCCGTCATGTTTGCGCTTTAACAAAGCTATTAATTTTGTATATTTTTCGATATTAATGTTGTCTTTAATGTTTAAGGTAGTTTTAAGCATCGAATACATCGACCATAACGTTGACGATTTGAAGTTCTTAGATTTTTCTTCAAAATATGCAACCAAAACATATTCATTATACACCGATACGCCATTTTCAGAACCCCATTTTTTAGTATCTCATATTCTTTCCAATATCGATTGGATGATTTTTCAGGAAGTAAATTTTGAATTGCAGCTTCTGCTACATTTCGAATATGAGCTGGTACTTCTAATACCTTTTCTTCATTCATGTTTTTCACAAAAAAATTCATAAAATTACCAAGCGCAATAAGATTATTTTAAATTCAAATCACTATAGCGGTGAATTGAATCGCCAACATAAGAAAGATGAATTTTCTAAACCGACGCTATTTAAACAATAATCATTAATATTTTAATTTAAAAATTTTGTCGGCCGAAAAAATTTTGTATCACACGTCCAGAAACTTTTTGCGAGTATTCGCACTTGTCGGCTTCGCCTCGGCCCACAAAACGTACTCATACTCGCAAAACTACAGTTTCTGGCCTAGTGATACAAATAACTATTATTGGCCATGGCACATTCTTTTTGGTGAGTATTTCATTTCATTTCATTTATTGATCGTTATAACATTAAATGTATCAATCCATTAACACATAAACAGTAAAATTACATATTAATTACACAGTTACATAGGTAAAAACACAATATACAATTAACAGGAATACGTATTAGCAGTGCGCTCTCGCTAGATCATTCACTATAAGTAAGCATTTTAATACGTCGAATGGTCTCGAAGTATCTATACAATTGACTCAAATTTTCAAGTTATCAGCCATGTTTTGATTAAAATTGTCATATATAAGAAAGGACTTTGTCGTGGTTGTAGTAGAATTTTGATTTTGTATTTATTTCTATTAAAATTGTGGTGTTAAACATGCTATAAAATGTACAAATTCAAACATAAAAAAAAAACAAAAAGTAAGCATTTTGAAAAAAAATACTACAGTGACAATGTCACAAATTTTGTCTTGCATAAAACATTAAGTTTTACTTCAAACATTTAAAATTAAAAGCTGTTTTAAGGGTACTTATAGTGCACGTTTAGTGATGGCGCACTGCTAATACGTATTCCTCTTAACGGTGAACAGGTGCATATTATTTTGGACAAATAAGCAGCAACTATAAATATAATTGGAATAAATTCTCTTAATTTTTAGTTGTTGGAATAATGGAAGACAGTTAGCAGTATACGGTACAGAGAATATCCGTCTTACAATTTGTTTCTGTAGTCGAAGAATTCTGATTGTGGTCGGCGAACCACCCCAGAACAACAAACCGTACTGCATATGGCTATTAGCATGCGCATAGTAAAATGTTAGGAGCCATTTTGTGGACAGCATATTTATTGTAGAAAAAATTGCAAAGCTTGCAAATCGCTGATTTTTCACCACGTGGTCAATGTGAGCGTCCCATTTGTTAGAATTTCTTATACAAACACTTAAAAAGGTTATACTTTCCTTTGAATTTTTGAATATCTTGGTTAATTTGGAATCGTATAAAACTTTCTGTCTCTGCAATATTGTCACTGATGACAAATAGAAGTGTCATCTGCATATTTAAATAAATTGACACCGTCAATGGTTTGAAATGATTTATCCAGATAGATCGTTAACGAAAATAGTAAACAAGAAAGTAGAGAATAAGGCCCCTTGTGGGGTCCGCTGATGTAGGGTTCGTTCTTTACCCTTATATTTAAAATTTTCAATTTTCTGGACATCATTCGGTGCAGTTATTTGCACTATTTGCTTTCGGTCCGATAGGAATGATCTTATCAGATTCAACACATTGTCCCGAATACTATTAGACTCTAACTTTAAGAGCAATACTTTTAATTTACCATGTCGAAAGCACTTGTGAAATTAAACACTCCCAATGTAGAATTTTTCCATAGGAATCATATACTGTTCACAGCATATCAAAAACTGTAGTTAACGTACCTTTTCCTTTAATTGATCCTGACTGTTATGTTTTAAATGAAAATGTTGAAAATACGCTTAAAGGCGAGTTAGAATAGCTTTTTCAATTACCTTTAAAAATATAGATAGCACAGATACATCTCGATAATTTGACACATAGTGAGGATTTTTTTTCTTATAAATTGGCACGACTCGAGCAGATTTAAGAGAGCTTAAGTGGTTGCAGCAAAACTACTATCAACGTGACTTATTGGTGCGGCTACGAATGTTGCAATGTCATTTAAAATAAAACCTCGAAATTTATCAGCTCCAACAGCTTCATTTGAGGGCAAGGTACTAATTATTTGCATTATTTTATATTCATCTACCCGACTAACGAGGAAAACTTGTTTTATATGCCGCCAACGAGTCGTCAGTTTTATGATAGTATGCAACCAATGCAGATGCTTTAATCTTTCAGAACTCGAAATAATCGCATTGTTTACCCAATCGTTTCTTTTGTTAATTTTTATTTTACTTTTACATATAGGAAATACATTATTAAACTTTTCTAACAAAATGAGAATGAAGCAATCAAACTTAGCGTCAATATCACTTACGTCATAAACATCATGCCAGATTATTTCACGAATAGCGGTGTGGAAGGCGAGTCACGAGGATGGTGCAAATTGTCTGCGCGTAATAATAATTTGCTATAGTTAAACTTGAAATGTTAACATTAAATTGTACTGATACCTGATACCACAAAGTCATTGGAAAATCCACATTCATGCATATATGCAGCCGATGATGAAAAATTATAAAACACGGCAGAAAGGAAGATATCAAGTCTGTTTTTGCGCGCGCAGTTTGGGAATTCAGTAAAATAAAGGTAATTGGTTTTGGTTTGCCACTTATAGGTGTTTTGACGGTTCCTCTTTAAGTTGATTTACTTTTGATCTGTCCGATTCGTGAGGGTCTTCTTCTCTAAAAAAAGAGACACGACTGCATGATTTGGCAAATGTCAGATCTCCAGACATTTTTTAGGTTGTTCTCGTTGTTACTTATAAGTATTTTTTTTTTTTTTTATTTTTTTTTTTTTTACTTCAGGAAATGATTCCACAAGCATTTGTTTCATTTTTTTTTTGGTTTTGTATTAGGCTTCAGTTGGGTAACGTGGAGTGGAATTACTTTTGAACTGTTTCTATTGTAGTACAAGATGAATTATTAGTGCTATTATTTCTCCGTCTCTAAACTGAAATCCACGCACCTTTTTCTTTTAAATCGTCATTTAAAGTGCAAAGTTTGCTAAGAACATTTAAATTGTACGCCCGCTGAACTACTTCGGCCAGTTGTTGAGTAGAAATATCGTTGTTTGCATTTTGAAATATTTGCCTCGTCGGGAGGGAAGTCTGCTTGTTTAGAACGTTTTCCTTCGTCTGTTTATGTTTTGCTATTTTGTTTATTGTTAGTAGCCCTTTTACTGATTGGACTGGAATGAAGAATCGACAGAAATTTGAGAACTTTTAGTCGAAGGTAGTACTTGAATTAACAGAATTTTTACTGATAATGTATTATCAGTGTTTGTCTTTCCGTCTTTATTTAATGCACACGGCCAGAGGTGCAGTTAGATTATTATTGGCCCGTGCAGAAACCGGTGATTTGTTTGCTTGACGGCCGTGATGGTTCAGCACCTGACTTAAGTTATTTACATGAGAACGAAGAAAAGGTTATGTCATTTTCCATACTTTCGATTTACTTATCTTTGAGGAGTACTGATTGTTTTAAATACAGTAAAACCTCTAAATAGCTGTCACTAAAATTTGTTGCAAAACTGACCGGTATATGGAGGTGGCCGTTATTGGGAAAAAAATATTTCTATGCGTTGTTTATTACAATCTTATAAGTATGGAATATAATACGGTTTGCTATAGGGTACTATATATCTGCATTCAAAATAACTATAAATGTGCTGATGCATTATTAAATAATTAGACGATATTATAATGGAAGAGTTATACATATTGAATACATCATACATACATTTACATAATATGTACCTATTTTCTAAATGCTCGTTATAACTATTACAATAATTAATTACATACATATACATACCATTAAATTACATTTTTGTAAAATATTTTTGTGTTGAGGTTTGTTTTACATTTTTAAGTTTACTTTGTAAACAGAAGATTCACATTTTAATAAAATTTGAAGTACTTCTACCGCTAGCTCACTCTTATCATTAGAAAATAGAAAACTTTCCACATCTCTTAGTTTTTCACACACTTCACCAATATCTTTAATATTTGACGTAAAAACTTTGGATTCTTCTGCACCACTTTTACTGTTTGAATCACAGCCTTCACTATAGTCTAATTCACTGATTATATTTTCAATACTCAAATTGGGGTTTTCAGTCAAAATATCACAATCAATAGATGCATAATTTTCAAGATTTACACGTTGATTACCTTTTAGTAATACAGGAAAAAACTGAGCTAGTGGAATTTTGTCTTTTCATCAAAATATTCTTGCAGAACCTTTTCCGAGAATCCTGCTTTTGCAAAACATTTAGCAATTGTAATAGGTGAAACGTTTCTCCAGACTACTGATATCCAAACTAAAGGGCTGGTTAAATTGATACTTTTTTCGCATCTTTAAAAGGACGTTTGGTATTTGTTAATGTTAGCAGCCTTTTGGTTAAAAACTTCCTGTAGGCCATCTTAAAGTTTTGGATAATTCCTAGATTCAGTGGCTGGCAACGGGATGTGGTGTTTAGGGGTAGAAAAACAATGATAATATTTTTAAGACACTTTGGGATGAGACGTGGCATTATCCAGAAATAATAAGACTTTTCTATTTTCTTTTTTTCATTTTTTCATCAAATTTTTTTAGCCAGGAAGTCATAATTATCAATCACCTTTTATATTTGTACAAAATAAAATTGTTAATCTTTGTTTTGCAGGTTTTTTACCACTACATTTATCTTTTTTAAAGAGAACGTTTTGTTTTACAACGTAAAGTAAAAAAGTCCAGTCTTGTCAGCATTGTACTCATTTTTGGGTGAATACTCCTTCAATATTACTGACAGCTTTGCTTTCCAAGCTTCAACAGTGTCCAGGTTAATATCAGCTGACTACCCGCAAATTGTTTTAAAGGTTATGTTATGTCTTTGACAAAATTTCTCAAGCCACCCATTTGAAGCTTTAAAATCCGTCATTTTTAAATTTTGCGCAACTTCCAATGCTTCCTCTTTTATTAAAGGTCCAGATATAAGGATATTTTTATTCCTAGCTTTACAAAACCAATTGTAAACTACTCGGCCAATTTCTAAACCTTCAGTTCTAGGAAATTTTCTCTTCTGCTCTGTATTGGAACCTTCTTCAAATAGCTTTTTAAATCACATTTGTTTTTTAAAATATTGTTAACTTGTGTTCTTCCAACACTAAATTTTTTTCTAGCACTTTTATATCACATTCCCTTTCTCTTTTTAAGAGACAAACGTTTTCTTTTTAGCGACATTGTAATTTTTCTGTACGTCTATATGTAACAGCACTGTTGAACATACTAACTTAAACTATGTACGCAAAATACGATTTTTGGGGTGAGCTTAATGAGCCTTTTAATTGCACTTTCTCTGTAATGACTGTCTATTGTAAATCGAACAAATTCTTTAAATCCGTTCTTAAATACCGGTAATTACTTAAGCCTCACACAATGAAACAATTATATATTATGCACAACTTGAACGCTAAGCTGTTGTCTACTAATGACCTTACTTAAGAATGGCCGAAAATGGGAAGTAAAATTACATGTATGTTTCCAAGAAAGTTTACAGATAAGTGGCTGTGGCCGTTATCGAGAGGTTGTCGCTATTAGGAAGGTCATTAATATGGATATTTTCGTATAATTGGTTTTTCACTTGGAAAACTTGGCCAGTTTTAGAGGTGGCTGCTTTTAAGAGGTGGTCGAAAATGGAGGTTTTACTGTACTTTATTTCTAAATTCTTTACATTTTTATCGGAGAAGCAGTCCCTGGTGTCCGCAAATTACAGGTTCTTATAGGTTCTTAATCCTTCCACAGCAAATAATTGCATTATCACTGATTTTAAATAATTTTACAACGCGATATTAAATAAATAATTACTCTAAATAATACCTGAATCATTAAATTTTCAAAATTTTTCACAAACTGTATAACAAGAAGTTTTTTTCTACTCCCACCCTTTAAAACACAAATTATTCTATAAGTTGACAAGATGGTAAGTGAACTTTAAATGCACATTCAAAAATATGGCGTTATGCGTTTTAGTCCCAATACAAACATGGTTTCAAATTAATTATGTCATTTGTCAATTATTTAGGGTTAGCTTTATTTATTAATACTTATTATTAAGAAACGTTGATAGTGCATATATCATTTCATAAACAATACGTTGATAGCTTTTAGTTTGATTATTTAGTGTGTGAGGTCTATAAATGAAAACCCCAGAACCGGTTTACAAGATAGAACTTTCTGAAATGCTCATATAAATAACATACTAGCTAATACTGAACCACAAATTAGGTTGTAAAGTTTAATTGACTTCCTATACATGTGATATAAACTATTCGTATTTACCTGAAGTTGTTACTTTTGTACATATTACTATGTACATGCAGAAAAAGACGCTGAGCTGTAACAGATACAACATTCAGAAGCGCCAAGGTAACTTAAATTATAAATTAAGAATTCCTATGTTAGAAAATTAATAATTATTTTGTAGTTTCAAGTTTTGCTTAAATATTAAAATTTTTATTAAGAATCTATCTTTTTTATTTACCTATTAACACATTTCTTTAAAAGTTTTTCAAAGTAATATGGCTGATTTTAATGATAATGATAAAATATTGAAATATCAGAAAGAACATTCTTCTCCTAACTTCTACAGTTATGGAGAGAAATTTTTCAATTGCATAACAAGAACACTGTTTTACTCAAGCAGGTTTAATCTAGTAAGCTTTTTTATTAAACAAAAACATAAAGAATGATACCATTAAAAAACCAACAAGAATGAAAAAAAAAATTAATTCAACAAATGTTTAAGTATGGTTATTCTTGAAATACGTAATTTTTTATAACCCACATTAAAATCCAGACTACCCCTCCCACATTCAATAATTTGTTTGGTGATAGCATTTAATACCATACTTTCTGCCTCTTCTGTTCTAACAGATTTTCTTTGAACAGATGCCGTGTAGTTTACCGATCCTGTTCGAATCGAAATAATAATAAACTATAAACCCAATAAGTACCTTTTACTCGAGGTATTTGTTTTTTTAATTTTTATTTATTTTTAACTGTAGGTGTTATATGAAAAAAGTAGTTCTGTAAATCGATAGACAATTAAAAAAATTCATTAGAAGCAGTTAAAAAATCGAAGGTTTAAAAAATTTGAAAATTAGCGATTTCATACAAATAAGTGTGGCATTTTTTTAGACTATTTAAATTCTTCTGACTTACTTCTACGTATTTACAAAAACAAATTCAATAATGTTTAAAAACAATAGTTTTGTGACCATTTCTTACTGATACCAAATTTTAAAAAATTGCTCTAAAATGGCAACGCCGCAATTAATTTAAAAATTTAAAAGTATTTTTAATTTACATTAACCCTCCATCAAAGAGAATAAAAAAATTGATAAGTTGCTATTTAAAAAAGTGTAACTTTATGCTGCTCAGCGAAAACTAAACATCCTGTATAAACAAAAATATTTTTAAGTATGCAGTTTGTCAATAGAAATGAGTAGAGTATCTACTAAAGATTTTATGTTGACATTTATACAAAGGCACTAGAAACCGAGACTGAGTAATGGCGAACTCCTGTATAAAAATTCCCGTCTTACCAGAAATTGCTTCAACGTTCCATTTTAAGTGGGATAGTATGTATATTTTCACAAATTAATTATTTTATTTATTTTATTTCAAATACAATTTTTAGAAAACAAATACATCAAATATTGTGATGTTCAGACCAAGCTTTTTTTAATTGTCCTTTTTACTATTTTTTGAAACTTTTATATTATTTAAATTTTTATTCTAATTTCAAAAAATTGTTTGTAAAGATTAAAACTTCAATAGTGAAATATCAATTATTTTCTTGTAGATGGCTTTGTTTTTAACTATAGATTTTCTTCTTGTTTCAGGTAAGCTGTCAATTCAACAAAGGAATATGAAAATATGTAAGTTTGATTAAATTAAAAATAAGCAGTGTATACTAATTACGACAAAGTTGAGGTTCTAAATCAATTAAATCATAATAAACCCATTAACAAGGACATTCACGAAAGGTAACGAATTAAAGTAGTATGATGAACCAAGTGGATTTCATATCTGAAATATATATTCTTATGGTGTAAGAAGTGGTCTATCATTGTAAACTATTACCCAATCTACAGACTTACCAGTACCGCCGAATGTGAACAATAAAATTATTCTTTTAAACAGAACGCCCTGTATACTGTTGCACACTTAATTCTTAGTTATTTAAAAACTATTACAACACCATATAGCAAAAATGATTCCTTTTTGAAATTAACACCCGTCCCTTTAAATGTTACTTTGTTAATACCCAATTTTATCATGTCTGTGTTGTTTTAGAACCTCCCGAAGAACAGTGTTTTTTTAATTGTAATGAATTTTAAAATTAAGTTTATGTTAAACAACATTACTATCGCTGAATGAAATTGTTAACGCCATCTATTGAGCACCTCATAAATTTTATATACGATATACGATATTACAAAGAACTCCTTACGTTCTTACTATTCTAACAATTAAGCGATTTCCACACGAATTATGTAAAATACTATTACAGGTTGTTCAAAAAAAACCTTACAAAAATGGAAAACAGACTAAGGTGAAATATTGCATTTTCTCCCAAATGAAAAATTTTTTTGACGTTACTATCTTATTCTACGTTGAAAGTAAGATTTTTTCGTCTTTCCTTAATTTTTTCCAGTTTGCATCATTCAATTGTTCTTCTATAAGATCATTCAGTTAGATAAGAACTGAATGAATCTAGGTTTATTTCTTATTATTCCTTCTATTATTTACTAGTGACTTAAAGGAAATTAAGTCCTACCCCTCTTATTTCTTGTATTACATGATTTTTTATCTTCCGAATCACATCTTCTTGTTTTGTCCTCCTAATATCTATTATATTTTCCATTGGTAGTTTTTATTAAAATCTTTCCGCTCTGACGTACCAATGTGCACATATGCTACTCCTTAGTAGTTTGTTTTGTTTTTTTGCTCGCTAATTCCATTGTTGTTTTGGGACCTTAATGATAATTTCTACCCCCCTAAAAAGCAGTAGGTTTTATTATTGTTTTGTAGATTCTTCTTTTATTTTCAAGACTTAATTTAATTAATTGCGGGAGTCTTTTGTAAACTATTTTAAGAATGGAGATGTCTTCACCCATTTTCACATCAAACTTTCTGTTTGTTGGTGTAGCAAACCGTGTTTCTACACTGTGTCATACACTTTGTCTCATCTAGGAGAACTGCCATTACTATAGTTCTGGGTCGCCGGTGATATGTAAGTAATTTTTTCTAAACACTTTTTTCGTAATATCAATAATCATCTGTTTGTCTGTCGGTCATTCAACAGTTGAAACTCGAATGCATTTATGTTTTTACACAAGAACATTTAATTTTGATGAAATTCATTAAAACAGTTTAAGCAAAAGCCAGGAAAGTCAGAGCATTCTCTACAAAAGCTGGTTGTTTTTTTGACTTTGTTGTCCGCTTTTATACTAGACAGGGTTTCCCTACGTTTGTTGTAACAACCCTTACAAATGCATTTCTTTTTTTGTCATCGGGTTTTATAAAAGTATAAAGGCGGCTTTTGGATCTTTCAGATTTAGTTAGATTAGTCGGCTTTATTAAGTATTCTGCCAATTGCTCGCGAAACTGTGTTATTCCTAATTTTGTGTTTGACACCATATTATATACTGTATACGCGTTGATTACTGTTTTGCCAGAAGAAGTAATTTAAAAATTACTTTGCGATACCATTTCAAGCTTTTACGAATTACTGTATGATATGCATACATTTCATCGCTGTGGTCTACCTTTTTTTAGCCTTAATGTAGTCAATTACACATTGCGGTTTATAAACCTCTTTACTTTTTATGTTTGCTTTTCCCGAGCTGACTACACTAAAATTATGACCAGGATGGCTGGCGATCATCAATTTATAACTTAATTTGATCTTGCTCCATCCCAAATACTTATCTTTTTATCATTTTTCCACCAAAGTTTTTGGGTATTCCTGTTCTGTTTGATCTCAGTGTACCACAATCCACAATACAACATCTTCATTTTGTATAATCTTCTTGTTACTTTCTAAGGGTTGCATAACTATAGTTTGCAAATGTCCTAAATCTGGATTGGTCATTATCACCAAAATAAATAAATTTCAACAAAATAAGGAACCTATCCTGTGTCATCGCTGAAGAAATGAACTCATTATGAAATAAGGGATTTTTCGACTAATAAAGATTAATAGCTAGAATTGAATACCTACATAGCAATTGCAAACAGAACACCGAAAAACTTACAAATCTTGTCTTTATTAGTTTCTGTTCACAAGTTAACTTTATATTTGCCTCTGTGACCCTTACTTACCTGTTGAGTAGCGTAGCGGTTGATTTCCTTACAATTAATACTAATATTTTGTCGTCAATAAAGTAGTTGATAACATCTTCTGGACGCTTTACTGTGCTTAAATGTATCTGTGTATTTAAGGTGTTGTGTTCTTGATACATATTGAAGTTACAAGTGGTTGTCGTTATATCGGTCCATTGCTATACTCTTTATTTTTGGCGTTGCACAAGTACTGTTTCTTGTACATTTGTGGTATTAACGTCATGAATATTATCGTCGTCTGAAACATTGTCCATATCTTCGTCTGTTACAGAAAAATCTGAAACAACGTAAGATTTGTTTCTTACTGAATCGTTACTGTCAGATAGAGATAGGTGTCATTAGCAACATAATGTTCGTCCAATCGTATTTCCCGATACACACTAGAAGTACTTTGGTTCAATATCTTCTGACTCTGACTTCTGACTTTGTAATTTAATTGCCGTTAATTCAACAATTTTCTGTACTCTAGAAACATTATGTTTCATTTTAACTGAAACTCACTTCAATTGCAGTAAAAGAAAATAAAGGTACGTTTTCTCGATCAAAGAAAAGCTTGTTGCAATCTCCGGCTAAATGTGCGTATTAATTCTATGCGATACAGATCTCCAAAACCTGTATATATATATATATGAGAAAAATGTAGAAAAAAAAATTAAACAACCTGCTCTAAAAAAATTGATATGCGAAAGAAATTGTTAAATTTATAGGAGTCGCAAGTGACGGAAAACCGCATGCTGTATGTGTTATAAGTTTATGATCTGGTGGCGGTTGATCGTCATGTAGATGCACGGCATCATTTTAAACAAGCGTATTTTTTGAATATGCAGAACCGATTTAAGTTTTATGCGCATGGAGGGGCAACCGCCTGGAGATCTTATACTCGTTATACTATGCTGCACATCCCCGAGGTCTTGTACCGCTGTCAACATGTTAATCAATGTAAGAGTTTAAGAAATAACAATTTATAGACATTTCAAAGAGTTGTGAATCATAAATTGAGAAAACTTAAATAGTTGATCAAAGGAAAGGAGCACCAACTGCAGCGTTAAATAGTTGACAAAAATTGTAAAATACAAAGTCGTGTGACGTCGGCGTACGTCATAAAAATACCGAAATTTTAACTAAGAACAACTTCTAAACCTTACTTAGAATTTTTCAAGACTGCGTTTGATGCTAATATTTGTATTAAATTTAAAAATTAAATTTTGAAGCTTCTATAAAGCATAAATATCAGACACCTTTGACAACCTTATAAATATGAGTAGGTAACCAAGAAATTTGAGAAAATTTGAAAGTATGGTATGTCGGAGCTCACGTTAAAACCACAAATGTAAACGAAAAATACTTTAAAGTGCCACCGAAAATGGAATCATATGCACAAAAAAATCCTGTTATTACCAAGTATGTTTAACAATAGTACAATCGTTAAAAAAGGAAAAGTTGTTTTAAGTGAAAATAATTTAAAGTGTGGTTTTACCCTAGCAATTAAACACTGGACCTCACGATACAACAAAAGGTAAATTTTATTTTATTTCCTGCCTGCTAAAAATTATAAACACAAAAATATGTTGTAAAAGGTATATAGCGGTATAGGTGTTTATCTGTTATGATATTTTGTATAAAAACACACTAGTTTGTTCTAAGAATGTCGTCAGAATAAGGCCGCTAATAACCTGATGATGCCTTGTCGACCTTGATGGCTATAATAATTTTATCGACAGAATTGTCGGTATATTAGGAATGGGGAAAAAGCCGAAATATTTTAAAATTAATTGATACATTAAGTGGAAAGAAGTTAAGACATCTACTAACACATTTTGAAGGTACTGATAAATAAGCAAAATCAATTTAGAACCAATTAAATTAATTCCATAAGACACTACATAAGATTTAGACTGCAGTTGGGCAGTTTAAAAAAATAGAAAATAAAACTGTCAATACTGCATTAGATTATAGTTGCATCAGTAAATTCTTGAGGAAACCAATCAACCAATATGTTTGTTGGTATTCACTTACCTACTGTTCGACATACATGATATATTGTTCAAGATTACATGTTAGCAATAAAATAAAATATCATTATAAATTGATTTAGATTTTTTAATAGCTTTTAGCAGCTAACTAAAATATCATCACATACCATCAATAATGTTTTGTTATTATTATATTACGTATTAACTTCTTTCCTTTATTAATATTATGGTCGTGGGAAAAATAGTGTACACGACTCTCACGAAAAATGTCTGTCTATCGTTGAAATTTTGACACGTCTGTCGCCTCGAACGAAATTTTCCTCTACACGATATGATTAATTTTCTGTACTAGTCAAGTAAATAATTATTAATAAATTGTATCACATGAACACTTTTTCAAATTTTAGTCACCCTAAGTTCGGATTATAAGTATAACCCAAATTATTTCCGTCTTGAGAGTATAAAGTTTATTTTATTTTATTTAAATCCACGATTAATTATTTTATATATTTTTGGCACAACAAACGCGGGACTTTGTCCTACATTTTGAAGAGTATTTATTGCATAAATTTATTGCACTTAATGTATTCAAAAATGCATTGCATTCTGTGGGGTACTGTTTGATAGATTTAATTAAACGCATTTAGATTTTGCAAATAACTAGTTGCAATAGTCGGTAATTTCTCAATAAGTACTAGTTGAGTAGCAGCTTAATGATAGATTATAGCAAAGTGTACTCATAATAGTCATTGGGAGTAGTCAAATCAAATCAAATTTATTTGTCTTTTAAAACAACAAAGTGATTCGGTTCTTTCACAAACTTTTAAACTTAAAACTAAATACGAAATTTAACTAAAAAAACCTTAACAATCTTTTTTCCTTTTATCCATATTTAATTCTTTCCATTATTAAATCGTTGTATTTGTCGTTATATTTTCCTTGTCTAATCTTCGTTCTTCGCTCCTGCACCTGGTTATGTTTGTCTTTTTTTTACTATCTCTTCTTTCATCTTTCTTCCTTCACCTCTTAGCTTTTTATTTGTTTTCTTGCGTATTCTCCTCTTTGATAATATGCTTTCCTATCTTCTTTAGCTTATTTCACTTTTTGTTCCTCTATCTCTTTCTAACATATGTACAGCATTTTATTCTCTTTTCTGTTTTCCATCTTTTCCTTCAATGCTCTATTTCCTGTTTGAATTATTAAGTATCCTGGTCTTTTATTATCTAATCCTAAAGTCCACCTCTTTGAATAACTAATTCCTGTTTCCCTCTTCAACCTCCCATCACTCTCTTCTCTAAGCTTTCAGTATTTTTTTCCTCTCCTCCATCACTTTCCTCGTCTCCAACACTTCCCTCATCCATTGTTTTCCTTCCCCTTTCTCTCTAGTAGTAACTTCCATTCCTTTTCCTCTTGTTTTGTTTCCCTGCATCCCTCTTTCATATATATTATATTTTCCCATTCATCCCACACACAACCTGCATAATCTCTCCTCATCACTCATCCAATATTTATTTTCAATTTCTTCATTTCCCATTCTGAACCTTGCAATCATTTTTATTTCATTCATTCCTTTTCCCTCTGTTATGTACCTTGGTGTCTTGTCTGTCAATATTTTTATGTATTTCTCATTATATTTTCCTTCCTTTATTTTTGCCCTTCTTTCCTGCTTCTGTGTATCTTTATCTCTTGCAATTATTTCCTCTTCCATCTTTCTCTCCTCCTCTCTTAATCTTTTATCTCTTCTCTCGCGTACCCCACTCTTTCATAGTATTTTCTTCTTTCTTCTTCCCCATATATTACCTTCTGTGCCTCGATCTCTTTCCAACATTCATATAGTATTTCATTTTCCTTCCTACTTCCCATTTTTTCTTCATACCTTACTGTAATTCTTCCTGCTTGTATCCTTATTTTTTCTATTTCTAGCTCTTCTTCCACTATATACCCCGGTGTCTCCTTCTCTAGTCCTAACGTCCACCTCCAGTATTTCTCATGGGACTAGTCTTCTAATTTGAAATCCAGTTTGCCATTGTATCCATCAACATCTTCTTCTATACTTTCGTGTCCTATCAGGTTGTTATAATATAACAATAACGATTGGCGGATTCAAGTATAGGTAGCTTCGTATGCCTTTTAATTTTGATTTGACAACTGGCTTAGCATTAGGTCACAGTGGTTCTAATGATTTAGAAAATGCATTCCACTTGTCTTCCTTTTCCTTTTCTTTATGTTTATCTCTTTATAACACGAATTTTCATCGTAACTTGTCTTAATGGCTTTTTTTGTTTTAATACTTTGATTTCCTTAATATGTAATAGATTTATTTTTTCATTTTCGCAGTTTTTCTTCCTATTAACAATATCCTTTTCTATCTTCTTTGTACTCACAAAGTATTCTATTTCCTTTCTGTTTATATCAATTGGGCGCTTTCTTCTACACGTCTTCCTAGCATTTATGTAATCTTGAGGAGAAAATATTATGTTTTGTCTTTTAATCGCACAATTATCCATCCCCGAATGTAACAGTCTTTACTCCCGCTACAAAAGAATAAAATAATACATTTCATTTTCAATAGATAGATATAACTTTAATTTTGAATTTTCACCACTTTACTTCTTATTACTGCCTGTCCCGCTTCAATGTTGATAAGCAGTAGGTCCATTTTTATTTTCGTTGGCATCTTACCCAAGTCCTTCGTAGCGACAAGTTGTGCTCAATTGAGGCTCTAAAAATTTTAATTCATGCAACATATAAGTTCGTTATACAGTTTTATTAATTAATTATACTTGTGTATTAATATTATATTAATATATAATATATTAATAAATTATAATTTAGTTGTTGAAAACAAGAAGCAGATAATTCTAGTATGTAAATTTGGAAAACTAATTCAATGTCGTTACCCATATTCTTTAAACAACTTCTTCTTCTTTATTATCTTTTCTGGCGTTGGTCTCCTCGGCTTAAGATTTCTGGATCATACTGTCTTCGGGATCTGTTGAAATAAATCTTACATTGAAGAACCACGTCGAATTGCATAACTACGCCGTTCGAGATATCACGTACCGGCCATTCGTGTCCCAACGATCAAGCTGTTATCATGAATTCGCATCTGTCTGCCAGTCAGGTACAGCAACACGTAACTGAACGAAGCATGAG